>CM053031.1:189606103-189828603 GCA_028564925.1 Lithobates sylvaticus | reverse complement strand
GATTCCACCCATCTGTTTTTTGTGATCTACTTCTAATGCCATTTCTGCAAAAAAATGAAACCTAATTTGAGAGGAAGGGGGCGAAACCTGTCTGGCCATAACTTTTTTGCTAGTGTCTAACTCCTCTAAACAGAAGTGTAACCCAGTTATCTAAATTGGGGATCCGAGTATATGTAAACCCTCACCTTGTAAAATGGAAATGAAGGGCAAAACATTTGTGTTCAGAAAAACAAACGTACAGCTTTTTTTAAATTTTTTTAATCACATACCCTCTGTTCTCAGCTGCATAATGATTTTAGAGCGCTAGGGGAGGAGAAACTGCACTTGAGAACAGTGCTCTCATGCTTAGTGTGGTCAGTCTTCAATAGTGAATAGCAGGGACACCAGGGATGTAATACAAGAACAGCATACTTGTTTCATACAAGTACATGGTACAAGCAGGCACATATTGGAAATATGAAATGTTGGCTTTACATATTTAATGGACTCCAAGAAATAGATTTTTCGACAAGTAACAATTCTGTGTTTCTGTACTTTGCTGAAAATGTTCTCTGGCTTAAAAAAAAAAAAAAACTAGTTGCAGCCACAACATTTTAGACGAATAAGTTACAATATTTTTAGTTATGTTCATTTGCAGATTACCCACGAACCTGCATTATAAATTTTATTTTTGTTCTCGCATGTATGAATTTGTTTAATGTTTTATGTATGCAATGCTGTCTTAACAAAATACTAAACATTTTTGTGTACCTAATTATTATATTTTTTGCCATTCTATTTTAGCGCACATGACTTTGATCCGGATTCCTATGTAATCCCATATGTTATCCTTTCCTTAAAAACATTTGCTTCTCAAGTACACAGCCTCTTGCAGACACATGAGGGCACTGTTCCACTCTATAGGTATGTAGACTTCTCAATATATTTTTGTTTTAAAAAAACAAATTTAACCACTTACAGTACATGACCTATAACCATGAATGAGCGAGTGAAAGGGATATAATGTACAAGTCATAGTTATGATGGCGATGAAGGGGTTTATTTACACATGTGCTAGATAAAGGAGGTGAAAGGTTAAAGTGGATCTAAAGGCTAAATGTTTTTTACCCTAATTTATTTTCTGCATTAAGGTAAATCTTTAGTATGTATCTACACCCTGAGCCCGATCTCGATCCAGCACAGTGCACGAGTGCAGCAGATCCCTCCCTCATAGGCTCAGACACAGTAGCAGGAGCTGTTGACTCTTGCTGCTGTCTATCACAGCCAGTGAGGAGGGATGGGGGGGGGGGGTTGTGTCTGAGCCGCACTCTGTGCCAATAGTCACAGAACCAACTTGGGAATGAGCCCACATGATTACCCTCATTTTAAGCGGTTCGCTATGGGGGCACTCGTTGGTACCCAGTAAGAGGGGGATTGGGCAGCTCTGCAAAACCATTGCACAGAGCAGGTAAGTATGACATGGGGTGTGTTGTGTGTTTTTTTTTTTTTTTTTTTTATTGAAACCTTTAAAATGTCTGTCTTTAATATGCTGGTCATATTAGAGGACAGGATAGGGTTGACATATGTACTGTAGAGTGGTGAATGACATTTGAGGGGATTTTATTAGCACGGTTACTGGATTGAGCTGATGGTCAGGCAACCCTGATGCATCGATCCATCCTGCATATTCACTTCACATCTTAGGAGTGCATGGACCATGTATAATGATTGACAAAATAGCGAGCATAATTTTCTGATACATAATAGCGAGCATCTCATTCTGATAAATAATGGTTTCCTTTCTCAGATTGACAATGTGCGATAGATATTCTATTTATTTCTGGATGAAGCTGCTATATGAACAGAGGCACCAGTCTTTAACCTGTACCCATATGCAAATAGGAAATCCATACTGCTAACACAGTAATCTGCACCCCGAATCTGGAGGTTGGGCAGTGTTTTTGAGTAGGAAGAGCAGATGCGCATGGTCATGTGCTCCACGGACCCGAAATGGGCCTCTGCACATGGAACTCGTCTTTTACTGAAACCGAAATTGAAGTTTTTATTGTAATTCAAAATTGCTTATAACCCTGGCTTAATCACATTATTCCTTCGATGTGTGCAGCTGTCACTCTAAAAGGAAACTCTTAAACAGAAAATCAAATGACAAAACCCATGTAGGATAAAGAAGAAAAAGAAAAATTTCAAACAAAAACACAGGCCCTCAAATGTCGAGGTACAAAATTTGTAATATAATTTATAATGCATGAAAAATTACTGGCCCTAACCAAAAAAAGGAGCAAGTCGAGCGGAAGGAACTAGACAGGACACCACTTTGGAAAGCGTAGTACAGTGGCTCTAAAAATATTTAATAAATCCAAAGCCCTATGGTCAATCAAAATACATCCATTAAAACTGCATATATTGCAAAAGACCGATCTTGTTGACCTTCTGGAGCGACCCCATGGTGTTTAGGCAGTTTAGGACTGCTGTCTGCATAGTATGAATCCAAGAGGGCTCTTTGGAGAAGAATGTAATATCAACATGGTCTGTGACCATGCCCCTAAGTTCATAACCCTGTTGCGCTTCTACAAAGTATATTACAACCAGTCTGTCTGGGTTAATTGATTTACACCAACAGTGGCACTCCTGCGCCAACCTGATATTACTCCTGTGCTTCTGAAAACAACACTTAATGTTACTAAACCCATCTGGTCTCTCACAGTACACAGAACATGGAAATTAAAATTTTGTAAATATAAACTGCTAAATACCCTTTCTCATCAGCATTCTTGTGACTTCTAACAGTGTCTGTCTGGTTAAAGCATGGTAGAGGAGTTTTCATTCTGACTGTCCTATGAGGCTGCATGACCCCTGATGCTCTGTCTGGACAGTACTGATTGGCCCTGTGCCGATATAAACTCTCTAGCAATACACACCAAACTAAGCCTGTGCAGAGGACCCTCAAGGGTCTGTATGATCAAGAGATGGATTGGGGACTGTGGAAGGAGAGGATCACAGGATTCACATTAACCAATATATTAAAATATAGAGAAGTGTTGACGTTTTATAACTGAACACTTTTTGATATATTACATTTTTGCTCATAAGTTTACATACCCTGGCAGATTTTATGATTTCTTGGCCATTTTTCAGAGAATATGAAGGATAACACAACTTTTGTTTCACTCATGTTTAGTGTTTGGCTGAAGCCATTTATTATCCATCAACTGTGTTTACTCTTTTTAAATCCTAATGGTAACAAACTTCCAAAATTATCCTAATCTAAAGTTTACATACCCCAGTTCTTAATACCGTGTATTGCCCCCTTTACCATCAATAACAGCTTGAAGTCTTTTGTGGTATTTGTGGATGAGGCTCTTTATCTTCTCAGATGGTAAAGCGGGCAGAGTGGCTCAATGATATTAAGGTCAGGAGACTGAGATGGCCACTCCAGAAACTTCACTTTATTCTGCTGTAGCCAATGACAGGTTGACTTGGCCTTGTGTTTTGGATCATTGTCATGTTGGAATGTCCAAGTACGTCCCATGCGCAGCTTCCTGGCTGATGAATGCAAATGTTCCTGCAGTATTTTTTGATAACCTACCACATTCATCTTGTCATCAATTTTGATCAAATTTCCTGTGCTTTTTTGTAGCTCACACATCCCCAAAACATCAGTGATCCACCTCAGTGTTTCACAGTAGGAATGGTGTACTTTTCATCATATGCCTTGTTGACTCCTCTCCAAATGTAGCATTTATGGTTGTGGCCTAAGGCCCCATGCACACGAGACGCAGTTAAACGCGCGTTCAGAGGCAGTTGGACACTTTTTTCAACTGCACCTGAACGCATGCAATGTTATCCTATGTGTCCATGTACACAGTCTAGTTTTTTCCCGTTTTTATGCAGTTGCGTTTAACCTTGTTTTTTTCCAGAAGCAAAAAAATGCGTTCAGACACTTTGCTTTTCCGCGTTTCAGACGCAAAACGCAGCTAAACGCAGGCACCTGCGTTTAGCCGCGTTTGCGTTGATAAGCCTTTTTAAAGGAACCCAATTTTTTTGACCAGAAAACTCAGAAATATGATGGTAAACAATAAAAAATACTAGAAAAAATTGTTTAAAAATGTCGTAATTAGTTTAGATAGTTCATAGAGCATATATACTCACTAATGTATACATGTTTGTGAAATGCATACATGTTTGTGAAATATCCAACGGCCATTCGCTGTGCCATCAACAGATGGGTCCAATATCGCCAAGCTCTGATTCTGGACCTCTCATGCAAATTTGCGACGACGTTGCTGCTTCATCAAGAGCGACATCGGGAGCATTTCCTGACATATATTCAATATGGGATCCATTTCCAAAAAAAAACACAGAAAGAGAGGCAAATGCAAGTGTACAACTGCTCTCTCTGCTGCTGCTCACTCTGATCAAAATTGCAGAAATAGTTAATAATATATGCTTTCTGAGCTTGGGGAGGGTCTATATGATGTTATCTTTACAAATGCTTATAGACGCAAACGCGTCTAAACGCGCCTAAACGTGTCTAAACGCGACATGAAAACATAGCAAAACGCGCGTTTTTAAACGCAGGTTTCTGCTTTTTAAAACATGCGTTCAGCAGAGTTTGCATCTGCGTCTCGTGTGCATGGGGCCTTAAAGCTACATTTTTGGTCTCATCGCTCCAAATGACTTTATGCTAGAAGGTTTGAGGCTTGTCCCTGTGCTGTGTTGCCTATTGTAAGCGGGATACTTTGTGGCCTTTGCATAGTAATGGCTTCTGGTGACTCAACTATGCAGCCCATCTTTCTTCAAGTGCCTCCTTATTGTGCATCTTGAAACACACCACACCACATGTTTTCAGAGTCCTGCATTTCACTGAAGTGGTTTGTGGGTTTTTCTTTGCTTCCCAAACAATTTTCCTGGCAGTTGTGGCTGAAATTTTAGTTGGTCTACCTGACCGTGGTTTGGTTTCAACAGAACCCCTCATTTTCCACTTCTTGATTAGTGTTTGAACACTGCCGATTGGCATTCTCATTTCCTTGGATATCTTTTTATATCCCTTTCCTGTTTTATACAGTTCAACTACCTTTTCCCGCAGATCCTTTGACAATTCTTTTTGCTTTCCCCATGACTCTGAATCCAGAAACGTTGGTGCAGCACTGGATATAGGATGCAAGGGTCTGTCAGAAGTCCAGAAACTCATTGACCTTTTTATACAAAGACAAACGAATTACAAGCTAACAGGTGAGGATGGTTACCTTTTTAATAGCCATTCAAACCCCTCTGTGTCAACTTGTGTGCATGTCATCAGGCCAAAATCACCAGGCTATGTAAACTTTTGATCAGGGTCATCTGGGTAGTTTATGTTGCCATTATGATTTAAAAAGGAGTAAACACAGTTAATTGATAATAAATGGCTTCAGCCAAACACTAACCATAAGTGAATTTTCCAGTTCATATGGGGAGACGAGGCCCAGGGTGAACAAAGGCACACTGTTTACTCCAAAACAAAATGGGGGACTTGGCCTGCCAGATTTGCAGAAATAATTCAATGCAGCCCAGATAGCCCAACTTACTAAATTCCACTCCCAACAACCCTAAGCAATATGGATGACAATGGAATCTTATTCCTGTCACCCCAACCCAATTTCGCATTTTATGTGGCTACCAATGAAAGACCGATAATATTATGCCCTACCATTTCCTTTTTCATTAGAGATCTGGGATTGACTCGCAAGAACTCAGAAATTCAAGTCACCCCACAATCTATTAGCACTTCTATTAAAAAATGGAGACTTCACCCTGGGCCTCACCCCGCCACATTCGAATGGTGGACCAACAAGGGCCTAATACGGATAGCAGACCTCTGCGACCACAGGGGTACACTAACCGAAAGAACTCTGGTAGAAAAATCAAATGCCAAATGCTGAAGTATAGGTTTGCTCAAATACACCATTATATGCAAATTCTATCTCGTAAAGGTGATATAACAACAATGACTCCCATGGAACATATATGTAAACAATATGACACAGGGGGTCATATATCTGCTATATATGCAGTATTGACTCATACCTCGACTAATCTGACTCTATGGGAACAGGATCTTCAGGAAACCTGAAGAATGGCACTTGATAACAATGTCAGCTTCTTGATCACTTATCAATACATCCATTATAGATGCAAACTATAAGGTTTTATTAAGATGGTATATGGTACCAGCCAGACTGGCTACTTTTGTACCTGGAGCCACCTCGGAGTGCTTTCGGGGATGTGGCCAGGTGGGAACAGCAGATCATATATGGTGGACATGCCCCAAGGTCAGGAGATTCTGGATCAGGGTCTACAACTTTATATATACCCTTACCCAGATTAAGCTGGCGAAGTCCGCCAAGCACACACTCCTGGGTGGTAAGATAGCAGAAGCATCAAAACATCAAAGAAGACTTCTCACATTTATATTCATATCCGTTAAAATCACTGTAGCAAGGAACTGGAGGTCTGCGGCCTTACCATTTGATCAATTTAAACACAAAATGTCATGGCTTATGTTAAATGAACGGTTAACAGCAATGGTGCAGTATAAAATGAATATTTTTAATAAAGTATGGGACCCATGGATCAGATACCCGACAAATGATCCCAGGACAATCGCAATCTAGGACCCCTTTTGAAGGACTGGCCTGGAGCGTGGAGCCCCCCCTCTTCTCTCTCCCCGACCTTCACCCTCCCCCCCACTAATTCTGAACCCTCCTACTCCCTTTCGGGACAAGACACTAACTTTAATGAGGTCTGGAGGCCCCCCCCCCCCCCTCGAGACCTGGGAAGCCAGACAGAGGAGGGGGGAACTGGCTTTTCCCGGGGGTTGGGTTGCAGTCCAAGGATCATAATATAGAGCATGCACATGGCCATAGGCTATGATGAGGACCACAGCAGAATAACCACAGTAGGAAATGTTTTATACACCATAGGTACTAATAAAAATAAGGGACAGTCTATATATCAGAACAGGATTATCGCTTTTGAAAACATAAGAGGTGGACTCTAGTATATATTATGTATATAAAGCACTGTGGTTAATGTGCAAAGCTTAATGTAAAGTCAAGACTTTTCTGTTTTTTTTTTATTAAAGTTTTCATTAAAAAAAACAAACGATTGAAACGTAACCATAAGTGAAAGTTTTTTTCTTATTCATATTCTCTGAAAAATTGCCAAGAAATCATAAATTCTGCCAGGGTATTTAAACTTATGAGCACAACAAATATTATAATAACATTTTATCACAAAAGTTAGTACACCCCTCAAATTTTTTTTTAAATATTTTATTATCTTTTCATGTGACAACACTGCAGAATTGACCCTTTGCTACAATGTAAAGTAGTGAGTGTACAGCTTGTATAACAATGTAAATTTTCTGTCCCTCAAAATAACACACGGCCATTAATGTCTAAACCAGTGGCAACAAAATATTTTGAATGAATTTGTCACAGTATTTAGTAACATGCTTGGTAAAGTTGAATAAAGACAACAGTCCATCCAGATCAACGTGTGTGTGTATATATTTCCCATATCCCCATATATTGTTTTTGCTAAGATGCACGTTCAAGAGTCTTTTTAAAACTATCCATACTGCCTACCGACACCGATTGTGTAGAAGAGTTCCACATCCTTACTGCCCTGACAGTGAATTTTAAGGTTAAACCACTTCTCTTCCAGGCTCACTGTGTGGCCCTGTGTCCTCCTTGCACTCCCTGGGACTGAAAAGTTTCATACTTATGATGGGAACAATGTTGTAATATTTGTGTACCGCAATCATATCTCCTCAAGCCTCTCTTCTCCAGGGAGAAAAGATTTTAGCGCTTGTAGTCTTTCCCTCACAATTGATGTCCAGTCCCCATATTTTTGGTTGCTTTTCTCTGGACTCCTTTCAGAGTGTTAGTGGCCAGAACTGGACGCAATACCCAAGATGTGGCTAAACAACAGTTTTATAAAGTGGCATAATAGTTTAATCTCTGGAGTAAATTCCCTTTTTAATGCATGGTAACATTCTGCTGGCTTTGTTAGCTGCAGCTTGACACTGCATGCTATCGCTCAGTCTGTCTTCTACTAGGACCCCTAGATCCTTTTCCATCCTGGAAGCCCCTAAGTATTCCCCCCCTAACGAGTAACTTTTTTTTTTTATATTTTTACCCCCCCAAGTGCATTGTCTTACACTTACCAGTCCTAAACTTCATTAAGTAGTAGTCCTCTGCATTCATTTATTCAGCTCCTAAAGTTTCTATAGCCTGCTGTGTTAATGCTCTGCATAGTTTTGTGTTGTCAGCAAATACTGAGATCAAGCTATTTATGCCACCCTATGTAATTTTTTATAAATAAATTAAACATAATTGGTCTCAAGACAGAGCCCTGGGGTACCCCACTAACCACTCTAGACCATTCTGAGTATATGTTATTTATCAAAAACCTTTCGAACTGTTGTCCAAATTGTGCCAATGTGATCGCAAAGTAGCTTTGGCACAGCTACTTTGTGAGAAAATAATTTGTTCAAGCACTCAACATTACTTGGTTGCCCCTTCCATTTTGGTCTGTATTGTACACCTGTACTGTACTTGCTTTGCTCACAGGAAATTCCCATTGTGGGATAGTTGGACAACTTTCTACTGTGGGAACAGTCAGCAGATTCTTGGTATTAAGTGTTCCAACAAACTGTTCACCAAGTCTGCCACTTGGTTGTTTATTGGGCGTTTAGATTCTTCATGCGGCTCTGTGAGTTCTATTGGCCCTGCTTTCTTAACCTGTTACTTGTGGGCCTTAGTATTTTTGTTCCTGTATTGCCCAAACCTCAGTTGAACTGGTCTGGGAGTCCCACTGTTTTTTCTAATTTTCTAGCAATTTTAATTTTTCCTACAATCCGAACACTCTAAAATTGCAAGTTGGATAGATAAAACAAGCATGCCTTCAAAACTGTGTGCCTTGTGAATTTAATAGGTTTCCCAGCTGCTTTGCAGGCAAAGCAGTGGGACCCAAGATTCTCTAATCTCCTGGAGGCTTGGGGCAGGCATTGGACCACCCTATTACACACTGAGTTCCTGACAAACGATGAGTAATTGCTAGAGAACTTGAACTTTGAGTGAAAGATTACCTCATTTCCATTTTATTTTATTTTTTTATTTTTTTTAATAGCAGAACTGCCTTAACCACTGTCGACTAATGTTGAAAGGGGTCATGGAACAGCTTCTGATGGATGGCATAAGATATGGATCCAGCTTAATATACAGCTGAATTGAAAATGTGCATGCATGCACACCATTTTTATAAAGTGTATAAAACCCAAAAACACATTTTTATGTTGCCGCTTAACAGCTATTGCGTGTGAAGGCTTCAATTTCTAGCAAAAACAAAAAATGATTTTAACTTGAAAACAACTGTCAAAAAAAGGTTTAGTGTTTTAAAGTGGCGTGCCCCTTAAAAGAAAAAAATTAAAAGTCGGCAGCTACAAATACTGCAGCTGCTGACTTTTAATAATCGGACACTTACCTGTCCCAGGGTCCAGCGATGCGGGGGAACGAAGCGCCCCCCCCCCTCGTTCTCCGATCGCGGAGCCGGCATTCTTACATTGGGCACCCGGCTGTGGCTTCACAGCCGGGCACCCACTGCGCGAGCGGCGCCGCGATTCGTCGCACAGCCAACAGGGACCTGTCACGTGTCCCAGATGACTGACTGCGCCGAGAGGAAGTGATGTCGCCAATCCGGGCACTGAAGGAGGCAGACTGAGGGACCCCCTAGCAACGTTCCTAATTTACATTCAGAAGTCTATTCCTTTTGATGTAAAAGACAAATTGATACAATGTTTGGACTTAGGCTGGCCATACATTATACAATTTTCTTATTCAATTTCCTTAAGATTTACCTTCAACTATGTAGTGCATGGGCCTGCTAATTCCATACAAATTTAAAGTGTTTAGATTTGACCTTGGATTATATGGTTTTGGTAAATCTAAAGGAAAATTGTACAAAAAAATTGTAGTGTATGGCTGGCCTTAACATTCCACTGATAGAATGTTTGTTTTAAAACTTGGCAGACTGCCCAGACTTTGACTTTTGATGGCAGAGAGAATTCTCTGCATACCAAAGATCTGGAAGATTGGGAAACCCAAGATCGCAAAGGGGAAAAAATTGCGATAACAATTCTTGACGATTAATCATGCAGCTCTACTGCATATACTCCCTTTTTTTTTTTTTTTTTTTTTCACCTTTCCCCTTATTTTCATCTGGTGATGCTATAAATACACCAACACTTCTTGTCCTTTGTGTCCTCACTCCTTCTCCATGGTATCTATGGAAGGAACCATGGTTGTCAGGCATGTCTTCATCTACATTACATGGAGTGATGAAACTAGCAAAGTACTAGATGGATTTAGAGAACACTAACTTGCAATGTCAAATACATAAAAAATAGTTTTAATAACAGCATTCTCAGTTTCTTCCAGTTGCAAGAGAAAATAATATTGTAAAATGTACTATTTATTTTTTTTATTTTTTTTGGCTATTACCATATCCAAGGGTTTACTTGGTGTTTGGCACTATTTTGCACAGCCACAACTAGATCTTTTTGTCTCAGATAGATCTCCTTTCTTCTGTCATGTAGGTAGTTAGTGAAAACACAGTACTTCCAGGAAATATGTGCAGCAGCTAAGATGAAGTTTTTTTTTTTTTTTTTTTTTACCTTTTTTTTTTATTTATTTTCTACAAAAGAGCCTATGCAGTTAATGGACCCTGTGTATCGCTTGCGTCTATCTAGCAAGGTTACTCTGTGGTATAACAAGGAAGCTGAGACTTCTGCAGTGTATAGATGTGCGTTTTACTAACAAAAACTGCTGTACAAAACTATTACAATCTTAGGAATACAATACAAGACTGACAGATATCTATAACAAGCAAAATGCCTAGAAAATAGAACAGCCTATAGTCTAACAGTACAAATACATTTAAAAGGGTTACTTAACTTCTGTTACTGAATGTTCATGATCTCCAATTGGCAATATTTCTTCTTAGAGACCAGGTTCTGTTCTTGTATCATGAGCGGCTTCTTCTGATCTTCAAAGCATGATGATCTGTGTCCTGATGTTACAGCATGATGTTCCATTCCCTCTCTGTGTCTCTACCCATCCATTTTATACCCCTGTTTGTTGACCAAAGCTAACAACCCACTAACAATCATTCTTTTCAGGTTGAGAGACTCTCCAAACCTGTTTACTGTAGCTGACGAGACAATGGGCTAACTAACCATTGTCTCCTCAAACGAAATCCTGTCATCAATATAACGGTCATTGTTTTTCAGGTTGAGAGACCCTCCAAACCTGTTTACTGTAGCTGACGAGACAATGGACTGTTGCTAGCTACCCATTCTTTACTCAAACCAAATCCTGTCATCAATATAACAGTCATTCTTTTCAGTCTGACAGACACTCTCAACCTGTTTGCTGTAGCTGACGAGACAATAGCCGCTTAATGCTATCTAACACCATTGTATGTAAACAGCATTTGTTTGAGAATTCTACTCAAACCAGAGAATCTGATCAACTAAACTTGTAATTTCTCCCATGTAATGTTAGGTCTGATGTTTAAAAAAAAATCATATTTTAACTAACGCAACACATTCCGCCCTAGATTTTTTCTTTTCTTTCAGACTCATTCATATCATTTGATAAAACTCATTCTAAACATTAATTTTCATTGAATGCAACACCTCCAATTTCTGTCATTAAGACGATGTTTCAGTCTTTTAACTTAAAAAGTTCATTAGAAAGTCCATTCTAAAGTTCTGTAGAAACAAGTCCAGGCATGTAATACATCAAAGGCTTTGCTCTCCACAGCTCTTGCGATCTTCCCTCATTCTTTCCATCTTGTAATCACTTTTCTCTGGTCTTCCTTTGGATCAAATCGGAGACAGCCTGTGGAGTGGAAAACAAAGCGGATTATCTGTTCCCTCTAATAATACATAACCAGTAGATCCAGGCCCTTCAGCTACGATCTCTCCTCTAAATGGCTTCTTGCCTGGATATCTGACTAACACTTTGCCCCCTGCCTGTACCCACTTCTGACCCTCCCACAGAACATCAATAGGGAGGAGAGGAGATATACTGATATTTCCCAGAAGATCACTGCTGTTTATTTTGGAAGGTTTTATGTTATGTAGCCTCACTTTCCACTCTTGCTGAGAAGTATCCACTAACCAGTCAGAGTCCCAGCCACTGTCTTGAAGCTCATCTGCCAATGCAAATATAACTTCAAACCTTCCTGCCAGATTCCCTCTCATTCCTAGATAGGCTTCAGCTTCAGATACGTCACTCTTGGTTTCTATGTCATGGGAAGCAGTAACATGGTATCTGTTAAGCCCTGTTTTTTCAGGAACCTTTCATAAATACTGAACTCTGCACTCCAGCTGTGGAAGCTGTGCCCCAGCCCCTACCATCCTCCCATATGGTGTGCTTTTGGCTATTGGCCTAGAATTTAACAACATGACTGCGTGTGTGAGGACCCGATCCCACCCCCTTAGTGTATGTGTGGGTGTAAGTTTGCGTATCTGGTCCTTCAATAGCCCGTTGTATCTTTCAATCAAACCAGCTCCCTGTGGATGGTATGGGATGTGGCACAACCAGTACACTCCAGAATCTTTGGCCCACTGCTGTACTGTTGATCCGGTGAAGTGTGAGCCTTTATCGCTTTGGACTTGCTTGGGACAACCATAAGCAACGACAAGTTTCTGTAGCAGTTGAAGCGTTGCAGCTTGATCTGCACGTTTGCAAGGATGAACAAGCATAAGTCCTGAATAGGTGTCCACTGCAGTGCAACAATATCTGTCCATTGTTTCCCTGGGGCAGCGGACCGATTAAGTCAATCTGCCATATCTCTGCAGGCCTCTCACCCCTCTTAATCGACCAGGTGGAGTACTTTTGTAATGGCCATTGTCGCACTTCTCCACACACTGTACAGTTCCCTATTACAGTCTTTATCATGTCCATGGATATAGGCAAGCCTCTCTGCTGTGCCCATTCATATGTTGCTTTCTGACCCAAATGTCCAGATTGCTTGTGGGCCCAGTTGGCCAAGTTCATCAAGACAGGATCAATTGGCACAACTGCCTTCACTTTGGCGATTTCATCTGCAACTCTGTTATAGTTCTCAAAGTCTGGGACTAGGGGCACATGTGCATCAACATGCCCCACTTTTATGGTGCGCGAGTGAGCTTCCTTCCAGATGTAGTCCCAGACTTCCTTGCCTCCCCACACCACCTTTCCATGAATCATCCATTCATTGGACTTCCACGTGGGCATCCAAGTTGTCAGTCCTTTAAAAACCGCCCAGCTGTCAGTGTAGATAGTGAGATGGGAAGAAGGATCCTCCTGAAGCGTCATCACTACAGCTTTCAACTCTGCATACTGGCTGGACCCTCCAATTCCGGTCTCCTGCAGGACTGTGTCTGTACTTGGGTTGTAGGCTGCTGCTGTCCATTTACGCCCAGACGAGGCAACTATGGCTGAACCATCAGTGAACCATGCTGACTGCTTCATGTCTTCTGACAGAGACTCAAAGGGTGGAGCCTCTTGAATGGGGGATGACTGCAGCACAGGAATTTCTTCTTCTTCTGGCTGGGTGCTGGTAAAAGTAACAAGCCCTGCCAACTGTTTTGAAATGTCTCTAACATCCCCAGCTGCAATACCCCCTCTTTCTTGAAGGTACCACTTCCATTTCATCAGTGTCTGGTTCTGGGCTACAGCTGCCCTAGTGATCAGTCCATTATCTCTCACCCATCCTGCTATTGGCAATGCAGTATGGATGGTGACTGTGTCCGTTCCTGTAATGGTCTCTACATGTTGAAGTGCTGTGTAGGCCCCAAACAGGTACTTCTCTAGGGGCGTGTATCTCTTCTGTGCCCCTGTCAGTTGTTTGGACCAAAATCCAATGGGTATTGCTCTTAGTCCTTTCTTTTCATTTGGCTGCCACAGACTCCAAGATATGGTACCATTCTGCTCCACTACATCCAGCTGAAATGGTACTCCTTGTCTCACGGGTCCTAATCCCTGATGCTGCAAAATAGCTTCTTTTGCAGCCAGGAATGCAGTCCGCTGCTCTGAACCCCATGAGAACTCAGTCTTTTTCCGGGTGACATTATATATAGGCCTCAGAATCAGTCCAAGATGTGGGATGAACGATCTCCAGAACCCCACAACTCCAATGAACTTCTGTGCCTCCTTTTTGGTAGTAGGGGGCAACAGCGCCTGGATAGTTTGCACAACTGTCTCTGGAATTTTCCTCTGTTGCCCAGTCCACATCATTCCTAGGAATTTCACCTCTGTGGTAGGTCCTTGGACTTTGTTTCTGTTGATAGCCCACCCTCTGTTCTCCATGTGATGTATCAGCAGGTGCAGTGCTTCAGTTACATCTTCTTTTGTTCCAGAGATCATGATGTCATCAATGTAGTGAAACACAGCGACTTTCAAATTCAGGGTGCTTAAATCTCGGGCAATCAGTCCATGACAAATCGTTGGAGAATGAAGATAGCCTTGCGGAAGGACAGTGAAAGTGTACTGGCGGCCGTCCCACACCATAGCAAACTGGTCTTGACACTCTGGGTCTATTAAAATCGAAAAGAAAGCATTAGCCAGGTCTATCACAGCATGATATTCTCCTGCATCTTTAGCAATTTTTTCAACAATTGAGATCATATCTGGTACAGCTGACTTCAATGGAGGTGCCACTTTGTTTAGACCTCTGTAATCCACAGTCATTCTATATGTCCCATCAGGCTTTTTTACTGGGAACACCGGAGACGAGAAAGGACTTACAGCAGGTCTAAGGATCCCTACTCTCAACAGTTCTTGAATAGTCTCCCCAATTTCTTTGTGGCCTCCAGGAAGTCTGTACTGCTTGAGACAGACTGGCTTCTCTGGTGGAGGAATGTAGACAGGGGTCCATTTTGCATGACCTCTGACCACAGCCTTCACCGCCCTTACCAGATACGCTTTATCAGGATACCCGAATGTGAATGTACCTCTTTCAGTCTGAATTGACTGACCTTGAAGTACATCCATCCCAAGAATATTTTCGGGTAACTCTGAAACCAAAACTTTTGTCATAAATCCTGATCCCTTGCCAATAGCCAATTTCACCCGTATCCTAACTGCTGGTGTAGTTTGCCCTCCCAAACCTTCTACATAAATCAATTCTCCTTTGTGATGGGAAGGTTTTCCTTGCAAAAGTGTAACTTCGGCTCCGTTATCAACTAAAGCCATTACATGTGTGGGAGAAGATGACTTTCCCCACCATACAGTGACAGGTGCATATGGGCGTCGGTCTCCTGCTGTCACTGCCCTCACGGCTATTACAGGAGACTCACCTTCCCTTCATAAAGGATAAGGAACCTCCCAATCCCCTTTTCTGATTCTCTCTAACTCCTCCCCAGGATAAAGGGATTTGGGTTTGTGTTCACGTTCAGTTTTGGGAATTGGTTTGGGGCTAACAGGAGGTGTCTGTTCTGTTTCCTCTAAGTCTAGGCTGATGTTATCTTCACTAGGAGTAGTGTTTCTAACCCTGACAGTTTTACCTACTAAATCTTTCCACCTCTTCAGCATTTCTGCAGTAGAAATGCCATCTATCTCATCTTTAGGTACTCCTGCCTTTAATAGGTCCACCCACATTTCTTTCCTAGAAATAACTAGCCTGGTTTTCTCTTCACCTCCTGTCTTCTCTACCCCATTCCCTTTCTTCTCTGTTCTTTTCTGTTTGTATTCTTCCTGTCTGGCCTTGACCTTATCTACTGCCCTGACAGGTTTTGTTCTAGTCTCCTCTAGCTCCCCCAACTGGCTTAAAAGGGTTGTAGCTTCATGAATCTTGCTGTTTAATCCCAGGCCTCCCAACAAGGACAATAAGGGAGCCCTGAGATTAAATGGCGCAGACTTCATCAGCTTAGAGCGCAGAGCAGACGTAAAGGGTTCCATATCTGGACCCATCCATTCTGGAAACGTATTTAATCCGGTTATACAACCCATCTCACGTAACCTGGAAATACCCTCTGCTATTGATCTTCAGGAGTAGGTATTTTCCAGGTCAGTAGGACTAGAGTATACTCGGACTATTCCATCTCTCACGAGGTCTAACAGTGAAAAATTCACGCTAAACTCTCTGGCTTTTCGCATTGCCTGACGCAATTGTGGATCATGGGTTAACACTCCCATAGTCACTTCTTCCTTACCTGACAAAACAACACTGTCTGCTCCTTCATCCCATAAGCGTAGGAGCCAACTCACTAGAGGCTCCCCAGACCTTTGTTTGTATTGTTTTGCCAGCTCATGGAGTTCAGTTTGTGTAAACTCCCGTACTTCTTCAAATTCAACATCTCTGGGGTTGCGATAATGCACCTCCCCATCTGCCATATCCTCTCTATCATGTTGCCGTTTCCTATGCTTAGTAATGAGAGGTCTGGCATACTTTTTCTTTCGCACTAGCAGATCATCATGCGAAACATCAAACTCTATCTCCTCATCCTCACTATCATTTGAGGAGAGCACATCCTCACAGTCCCAATTTTGGGATGTGACAATGGCACGTACCCTGGCTTTACTAACAGGTTTACGGCCCTTCCTTTTCCTTAAGGCATTAATTGATTTGGTCATGAGGGCTGCACACCGCTCTTGCAAATCATCAGCCCGACTAGCAGTTGAACGTACACACTCTGAAGCAACTGCTAGCTGGTCTTTTAATACCTTAACTTCTGCCTCTGCCTTCTCCCTTCTATGTGATTCGATGTAAAATGCGTGAAGAAAATACCATCCGAATTTGGACACCGTTCTCTTCTCTTTTTTACTTAAATCCAACCCCTTAAGGCTAAAATCTACAAAATGATCTGAGACGTTATCACCCCAAGCCAGCTTCAAGGGAGAAGCATACTTCACAATTTCTTTAGCAAGAGGCTTCCACTCATTGTCTCTGGCCCAGATAGGTAAGCTGCACACTTCCTTCTGGTCACCAGAACCCTCTACAGCCTTGCTTTTCCTAAACAGCTTACGCAGCATTTTACCTAGCACAAGCTACACACTACAGAAAAAACAGCTCTGCTTCAATTGAACTATAGCACAGTCACGGCCGAGCCCCCAAATGTTTATCTCGGGCGAGCCCCCAAAATGTATCGCTTGCGTCTATCTAGCAAGGTTACTCTGTGGTATAACAAGGAAGCTGAGACTTCTGCAGTGTATAGATGTGCGTTTTACTAACAAACTGCTGTACAAAACTATTACAATATTAGGAATACAATACAAGACTGACAGATATCTATAACAAGCAAAATGCCTAGAAAATAGAACAGCCTATAGTCTAACAGTACAAATACATTTAAAAGGGTTACTTAACTTCTGTTACTGAATGTTCATGATCTCCAATTGGCAATATTTCTTCTTAGAGACCAGGTTCTGTTCTTGTATCATGAGCGGCTTCTTCTGATCTTCAAAGCATGATGATCTGTGTCCTGATGTTACAGCATGATGTTCCATTCCCTCTCTGTGTCTCTACCCATCCATTTTATACCCCTGTTTGTTGACCAAAGCTAACAACCCACTAACAATCATTCTTTTCAGGTTGAGAGACTCTCCAAACCTGTTTACTGTAGCTGACGAGACAATGGGCTAACTAACCATTGTCTCCTCAAACGAAATCCTGTCATCAATATAACAGTCATTGTTTTTCAGGTTGAGAGACCCTCCAAACCTGTTTGCTGTAGCTGACGAGACAATAGCCGCTTAATGCTATCTAACACCATTGTATGTAAACAGCATTTGTTTGAGAATTCTACTCAAACCAGAGAATCTGATCAACTAAACTTGTAATTTCTCCCATGTAATGTTAGGTCTGATGTTTAAAAAAAAATCATATTTTAACTAACGCAACACACCCTGGTAGGTATTAAACTGCCTCTTTGTAAAATATTAATTTTGTTTTCATACCTGTAACAAGAAGGCACAGCATGACGGTTGCTAACTGGGAGTTGGGGGGGGGACCCCCATGGCCTGCAGGCATTAAAATTAAAACGAATAAACATTTTGCATAACTGCAGGTTTTTTTGTTTTTTTTAACTTACCAGGCCCACTTGGCTGCATAGGCTATTTCTTGAAAAGGTGAACTTAGCCCTTAACCCCTTGCCCTGGGGGAAAATGTTCTGCTAGCAGTGTAAATCAGGCTGCAATATTTTGAGGTATGTTCTTTGTTGGTGTCAAACTTCACACCACAAAAGATATGTAGTCCCTTTCACTGAACCTAAAGCCATCCAATAGTTTGCCACATCTCTTGTAGTATTTTAGTAGACTTTTAAACTTGGTTTGCTTAACCTCCATTGGGAGGCACAGCAGCCACCTAATGGCATAAACGTTAAGCATATAGTTCTTTAAATGGGCTTCATCCTCCCAAGCACACTATTTTTTGTCAGGGTTTTGGGAGCCGCTGTTCACGGCATGGGTGTGCCGTTCCTTTAGAGCACATGCGCGGGTGACCCCAACGACTGCTTCACAGGTATCTCCTAAACCGTTCATGTTTTAGGAGCGATTTACTGTACCTATTCACTGCAATGAATGGTGTCACCCCCCCCCCCCCAAACTATGGTTGGCTCTAAAGCAGCCAACACTGCTTGAATTTGATCACTTCAGGTGGAAGCAGTTAGTATCTGTATATCCAATCTCACTGCTGTCACTACCCCCCAATCGCCCATCAGTGGCCCATTGAGTAGATTGTCTGTCTGTGTAAGAAGTGATGGGTAATCTCCCCAAAGTAAGGAGAATGCCTGTAGTTTCCTTAACTCCATCTCTTGTTCCTGGTGACCGCTTTAAGCTTTGAGCCCCCCCCCCCCCCCCCCCCACTTTGGCTTGATGAAATTGGTTACCAGGGCTTGTAGAGTAATATCTTCCAAGCGGAGAATGTTTTTCCTAAACATACATGCTGACTTGCGTTGCTTGCTCAGTATAAGTTTTTTTTTTTTTTTTTCTGTCCTACTGACTGTAAACTTGCTAAATAAAGGAATGTTTGCTGTGTAACTTTTTTTTTAATTTTTTTTTCCCTCCCCCCCCCCACAGTTTTCCTGATTGTTATGCAGCAGAATTCAGCTCCTTGCATGAGGTTGGAGAAGGGCAAGGAGGAGTGCCTCTGGAGCACTTTATTACCTGCGTTCCTGGTGTTAACATTGCAACGACACAAAATGGGGTTAAAGTAGTTAAGTGGATACATAACAAGCCTCCACCCCCAAATTCTGGTGAGTATTTATTTTTTAGTCTAGTAATTTTAGTTTGACTTCAATAAGCCAACCCTATTCTAACCCATCCTTGCTCTGTTTGTAAAACAAAATAAATGTATAACTAGCTCACTCTAACATGCAATACAAAAGCTTTATTGGTCATAAAGCAAGAGCCGTGATTGTGCTTGAGTATTTTGGCCTTTATCAAAGCTGTTTAATTCTTGAAAATGACATAAGCTGCTAGCACAGCAATCAATATCCTTGGCTCAAAAATTCACATAAAGCAGCGCTGTGCTATTGCTAAATTTATAACAAACAGTACAGTGAGTTGTAAAACATGTATAATAAACATAATCGAGTCCACAATCCCAAAAAGCAAAAAATAAGGAAAGCACACGGCGCAAAACCATTCACAAATTTGTATTAAAATAACTATAGGTTATTTTATTAAAATATTTGTATGGTTTTACCCCGTGTGGTTCCCTTGGTTTCTAAATTCCCTAGGAGTATATCTGAGAATTAGATGGGATCAGTGGACCAGTCTTTGCCACCTATTTTGTGTGTGTGTCCCCACAAAAATTTGAAAAAGCCCTGGAATACTATTTAAGTAACACTGTACCCCTCATGCATATTTCTTCAGTTTTGAGAACTGCATTATCTGCCACTAAGGGGCACTGCAGGGGAAAGGATCCCGTTTAGTTTGCTTGTGTGCTTCATCTTGTACCTCCCACAGTTGGGAGATTGTTGGGATACAGATGGGATAGATCCTATCAGGCCTTAATTGACAGGTAAAAGAAAAAATTTGTCAGACCTACATGACCAGGCCATTTTTTGCTATTCGGTACTGCACTACTTTAACTGGGGATTGCACAGTCATACAATGCTGTAAGCAAACAACGCTGCAGAAATTATTCTGTACCCTTCCCAAGATCTGTGCATCGGGACAACTGTTTCAGAGGTTCACAGAAAATTACTTGTTTTACCGTCATGGCTTGGTTTGTGTGCGGACATGCACTGTTGATTGTGGGACCTTATATAGACAGGTGTGTGCCTTTTCAAAATCATGTCCTATCAACTGAATTTACTCCAAGTTGTAGAAACCTCTCCATGATAATCGGTGTAAGCAGGATGCACCTGAGCTCAATTTTGAGTGCTTTTCTTCCTTCTGTCTTCTTTCTATTTCTTTCCCTTCCCTTTTTTTTTTTTTTTTTTGGTAAATTTGCCAAGATTTCAAACAAACTTTTCACATGGTCCTTATGGGGTATTGTTTGTAGAATTTTGAGGAAATTAATGATTTTAATACATTTTGGAAAAAGGCTGTTGCATAACAAAATGTGTAAAAAGTGAAGCGCTGTATATGCTTCTGGATCAGTATTGTCAATTAGAGCTGTACTATTACTTGTATATAGAATCGCGATCTTGATTCACCCCCCTTTTATCAAAGGGGCAGATGTACGGTTATACATTGAATACAATCAGCGCGATGCTTGGGGCTGGTTATTATAATGGGCGGATTATAATAACCAGCCCCGAGCAACGTGTTGATTGTGTTCAATGTATAACCATTCATCCGCCCTTTTCTGTATTAAATAAATAACCATCCCCGAGCATCGGGAGCAAGCGGCGTGTTGATTGCGCATGCGCCACCTACAGCTGATTTTTTTTTTTTTTTTTTTTTTTTTTTAACTACCATTTTAAAGAATCTTAAGACCATCGTGATCTTTAGTCTAAGCAAAAGAATCGCGTTTCATTTTTCCCAGAATTGTGCAGCTCTATTGTCAATGACTGGAAATGCATGTTGACAGGAAGCTTTTATATTACTAGGGGAAGTTACCTGTTCTCATATATAGGTAAAATTTTCTCAACATATACAGTCCTTGTTATATCACTTGTAATAAATATAATTTCACAAAGCAAGTTTCGTTTATTGACAGGTGATACTTGGAAAATTAGAATATCGTGCAAAAGTTAATTTCACCAATGCAACCTTGAAAGGTGAAACTAATATGAGAGACTCATTGCATGCAAAGCAAGATAGTTAAAGCCATGATTTGTCATAATTGTGGTGATTATGGCTTACAGCTCATGAAAACCACAATCTCAGAAAATTTGATTATTACATGCAATCAATAAAACAAGGATTGTACATGTAAC
Source organism: Lithobates sylvaticus (assembly GCA_028564925.1). Classification (NCBI taxonomy): domain Eukaryota; kingdom Metazoa; phylum Chordata; class Amphibia; order Anura; family Ranidae; genus Lithobates; species Lithobates sylvaticus. The sequence goes on along the minus strand of CM053031.1, from coordinate 189,807,185 downwards.
AATATTAGGCCTCTGAAAAGTATAAGCATGCATATGTACTCCGTACTTGGTTTGGGCCCCTTCTGCAGCAATTACTGCCTCAATGCGGCGTGGCATGGAAGCTATCAGCCTGTGGCACTGCTGAGGTGTTATGGAAGACCAGGATGCTTCAATAGCGGCTTTCAGCTCTTCTGCATTGTTAGGTCTCATGTCTCATCTTTCTCTTGGTAATGCCCCATAGAGTCTCTATGGGGTTCAGGTCAGGCAAGTTTGCTGGCCAATCAAGCATAGTAATCCCATGGTCATTGAACCAGGTTTTGGTGCTTTTGGCAGTGTGGGCAGGTGCCAAGTCCTGCTGGAAAATGAAGTCCGCATCCCCATAGACCTCGTCTGCGGAAGGAAGTATGAAGTGCTCCAAAATCTCCTGGTAGACGGCTGCATTGACCCTACACTTAATGAAGCACAGTGGACCAACACCAGCAGATGACATGGCTCCCCAAATTAACACGAACTGGAAACTTCACACTGGACTTCAAGCTTCAAACTTGCAGTGTGTGCCTCTCCATTCTTCCTCCCTACTCTGGGTACTTGGTTTCCAAATGAGATGCAAAATTTGCTCTCATCAGAAGAGAGGACTTTGGACCACTGAGCAACAGACCAGGTCTGTTTTTTCTTTAGCCCATGTAAGACGCTTCTGATGTTGGTGGTTGTTCTGGGGTGGCATGACAAGAGGAATACGACATTTGAAGCCCATATCCAGGCTCCGTCTGTATGTGGGTGGCTCTTGATGCACCGACTCCAGCCTCAGTTCACTCCTTGTGAAAGTCCCCAACACTTTTTTGTATGGCCTTTTCCTGACAATCCTCTCCAGGCTGCGGTCATCCCTGCTGCTTGTGCACCTTTTTTCTTCCACACTTTTCCCTTCCACATAACTTTCTATTAATGTGCTTTGATACAGCACTTTGGGAACATCCAACTTCTTTTGCAATTACCTTTACCTGTCAATGATGGTTTTCTGCACAACTGTCAGTTCAGCAGTCTTTCCCATGATTGTGATTCCTACTGAACTAAACTGAGAAAATGTAAAGGCTCAGGAACCCTTTGCAGGTTTTATGGCTTAATTAGCTGATTAGAGTGAGACACTTTGAGCCTAGAATATTGAACCTTTTCACAATATTCAAGTTTTTTGATGAATTTGGGGTTTTCATGAGCTGCAAGCCATAATCCTCAAAATTAATTAATTCACGGCTTGAACTTGCTTTGAATTTAATGAGTATCTTGTATATTAGTTTCAAGTTGCATTAGTGAAATGAACTTTTGCACGATATTCAAATTTTTCGAGTATCACCTGTACTTAGGAGTTCCGCCTCACCAGCAAAAAATTAAGTTAACAGCTACACATACTTGAGCTGCTGACTTTTAATATTTGGACACTTACCTGTATTGGAATCCAGCGATATCCCCACCCCGCGCCAAGTTTCCGTCAGTCTCCATTCATATTAAGGGAACCCAGAAGGCGGAGGAAGGAGGGGGCATAACTTCTGAATGATCTCTCTGTGGTGAGATCGCTCGGAAGTGGGGACAGGTACCTGTCAAACACTTGGGGAGGAGGCTGATGAGCTTCCACTTTTAGGTGGAACTCTGCTTTAACCACTGGACACTTAACCCCCCTTCCTGCCCAGGCCAATTTTCAGCTTTCAGCACTCCCACTCCTTGAATGACAATTGTGTGGTCATGCTACACTGTACCCAAATGTGTGTGTGTTTTTTCACACAAATAGAGCTTTCTTTTGGTGGTATTTAATCACTACTGAGGTTTTTATTTTTTGCTAAACAGACATTTAAAAAAAGTTTTCAGAGTTATAAAATATTGCAAACAGATAACAGTGCCCATCAATGAAGGAGAAAAATTAACGGCTTTAGTTTACATCACGTGATCAGCTGATCACGTGGTAAGAGGCCAGGATCAGTGATCATCCGAGTCTCATGGACTAGTTGATCACTGAGCGCGATGCCCGTGCCCCGCAGGCAGTACATGCATGGGAGGACATACATGGATGTCGTCCCGGAAATTTAGACCCATACTGTAGCCATCTTTCGACTATAGCGTGGGCGGGAAGAGGTTAATAAGCTGTACTTTTATTTCAAGCACAATACTTTTTTATATAAACTGAATTTTAACTTGTCGGTGTAACAAACTTTCAATTTTAAAACTTACTTACAAAACGTAACTTTTTTTTTTTTCCCTGAAAAAAAATGGTTCCTATGGCTTGTAAATTTCAGGAAATTTTACATCCCTAGGACAGACTAGCCGTAGCATGAACGTGAGGGGGTCAATCAGCCATAACACTACAAACTGCAATCGCAGCATGTGAGCCCATAATTACAAGGCAGGAGAAACCACACCAGGAAAAGAACTACACTAACAAAAAAAAAATTAAAGTGTACAATGCCTTTTTAAAGACTGGATTAAATAAAATATGTAACTATAATTGGGTGTTTTTTTTTTTTTTTCTTCTGTCCGTCCTCCCTCCCCACCTATGGAGCAGCAGAGCTTGACTGCCTGACACCTAGAGGGTGCTGTGGGCGAATATTAGTACAGGGCATGCATGCCACCTTATTTGGGCATATTGCTTCCTTCTCTGGGTCTGTCCCCTGCGCAGGTGTAGCCCAGCAGCGCTTCTGCTCAATTTCTTCCCACCTGCCTGTATTACTACAGTCGCAGTACAGCGGCGCAAGCCTGACCCACTTGCCTATGCCATTGTGCAGGTGCAGCCAGGTGGTAGCACTGAATGTTTAGGTGCCACATTTGAATCCAATACCTTTTTCTAAACCCCAGTCAAAAGTTTCACATTGCTGAAGCTCCTCCACAGCACAGGCTGAGACTGACTGGAGACCCTGAAGTATCCAGGTGATGGAACACTGAAGCTACCCCTACTCTTCCCCAACACCTGGGTCCAAGGAAGAATTCTCGGCCACATTCTCCACTGTGTTAAAATGGCTAACGAATATCCATAGGGATCGTTAAAAAGATTGGCTGTGTCCCTGTCACCACAGAAGCTATCTTGTGAATTTTCAATACCACCTTTTTTAGGCCCTTGAGAAATGGAGCTCCTCCTTCTAAACAGGAAACGCATTGCCCATTTTTCTTTTTAAGATGGTCTCTGATCAGTCTGTTTCCTCCAGCCTGAGGAACCGCTGGAGGCTCCATTTCCTAAGAGCTGCACCGCAGGCAGGTGTCGCCTGGTGTGCAGCAGCAGTAGAGAGGGGTATGGGAGCCTCTTGTATGTAAGTGCACTCTTACCAGATTTGTTTCTGGGGGAGGCTGGTGTGAGGCCGCATGGCATCCCTCCTTAGCTGTGAGCGGGAGGTAACCTAGATTCCGCCTCCCTCTGAGCCCAGGCGCGGACGAAACATGGTGGGATGGGCACTCCCTTGGTGGCTCTGAAGGCGGGGGTATGTACCTCTCGGCTGAGTCTGCTTGGCCTGGAAGACGCAGGCGCGTAATTTTCGGGGAAGCTGAGGAGGAGGAATGGCCATCTGGTGCTTTGCATGTGGACAGGGCTGCAGGGGACAGCATGAGCTCCACAGGAGGACCCAAGGATGCAGGAGGAGGATAATATGCCATTTGCCCAGACTTCATGGGATACAGACTCCAGCAGGACACAGGCACCCGGGGAAGTCTTGGTCCATATTGGAACCAATGACAGTATACATTAAAGGAGGTTCCTTAATCAATTTAAAGAACTAGGCTGCAAGTTGAAGGCAAAGACCTCCAAGGTGATATTCTCTGAAATATTGCTTGTGCCATGCGCGACACAGGGAAGGCAGGGAGAGATTCGAGACCTGAATGCATTGCTTAAGATCTGATGCAAGAAGGAAGGGTTTGGGTTTCTAGAGCACTGGGCTGACTTTTCATTGGGGAACAACCTATATGCTAAAGACGGTTTGCACCTGAATTGAAGTGGGTCTACTGTGCTGAGGGAAAGGTTTAGGGGAAGGTGTGAGTATTTAAACTAGGATTGAGGGGGGAAGGTGAACTTAATCGGGCAACTGGGCTATTAATATTCCTGGCTATGCACTCTTTCGGAGAGAGACAGGGTAAAAAGCAAAGGTGGTGGTGTCTCTCTCTGAGAAGTGATCTCTAAGCGAGTGTGAAAGTGCACCTAATTGATGGAGTGTCATGTGGCTGAAGCATTATGGGTGGAACTGCATATAGATGTGCATAGTTCAAAGTTAATCAATGGGGTTTGTTATAGACAGACAGGGCTCAAAATTTCTAGTCCTGAGCTACTAGCCAGGCCTCAAGGGTTACTTGCCCCGCCCAACCCCTACCTTGCCCCCCCCCCCAATTCTGCCCCTAATCACGCCCTCATAAATGATCTCATGAAATTACACTTAAATGTTTTATGCAGAATTAAGTCACAATGGTGATCTATTTTTTTTTTTTTTTTGCTTTGCAGGATTGCGGCGGACAAATCTGACCCCAAATTACACTCTTTAACCACTTCCCGTCCAGCCTATCGCAGATTGACGGCCGGGCGGTAGTTCTGTTATCCTGACTGTGATAAGAAGCCTCTGGCAGCTGATCATCACGTGAACCAGGAAGTGCCGGTAAACAGCATTCCTTGGTTCGCGCTGATGGGGAAGCAATCGTAGAACTGGCGATCCTGACAGAAACTGTTATGGTCGCGCCGGGCAAATTTCCGGGCCCATGCGCGCAAACAGGTGCGCGACAACAGGCACGCGCAGATGCGCCACGGCTAGTGCGCGAATGGGTGCACATGGCCAATGCGTGTGGGGCGCGTGCGAATGCATGGTAACGGTTGTTGGCACCTGCTGGCCTATTTAAGTCTGCGGCAGACTATAGGCAGGTTGCTGGATTATAGGCAGCTCCCCGTGTCCCTTTTACCTGTTGCCCGTATCCGATTACCTGATTCCTGTGACTACTTGGCTTGCCTGACTCTCACTGCTCTCCGCCTGCACCGACCCCTGGCTTGGACCCGACTGCGCTTACGCCTGCACTACCTGTACCTCCGCTTGTCTGCACGGTGTTGACCCTTGGCCTGACTACCAACTCTGTTCCTGATTTATCCTGCTGCACCTCGTATCGGACCTGTTGTGTATGACCCCTGGCCCGGCTTGACCCTGCTCTTGGTTGCTCTTCTGGAACCCGTCCACGCACGGTTGCCCGACCTACTTACCTGCGCACCCCAGTGACTCGGCAACCGCATCTGGCAACCCTTGCACCTTTGGGCACCGTACTCCCTGTCTCACTCCCAGGGGTATGCTGCACTCAGCCGCAAGGGGCGCCCTCTCAGCAACCCGGCCTCCCACCAGAGACTTGATAGTATAATCCAGCCATGACCGAGGCTGGCAGAGGTGCGTCCCCTGTAGAGACTTTGTGCCAACAAGCTTCCACACTCACTCAAATAATGCAGGTATCCTTCCTGTAGTTTTTGGACTAAGAGGGTAGGCTAAAGCTACTAATGGAATAAACTACTCCTATGGTGGTGATACCGCCTCCAGAGCCATGAGTACCCACTCCTGAGCGATTCACCAGAGATCGATTAAAGTTCAGATCTTAAAAATGCCTGTTTGCCTGTATCTGGCTTTGCAGCCCCGGACTTTCTCCATTGAAACTATTGAAGTCGGATTCCTTATTTCCTTGCTATCATGCTTGGGCCCACAGTTTATGGGAACGTAAAGACCCAGCTATCCGCACAGAGGACACCTTCTTTGCAGCCATGTCACAGCCCTTCGAGGGCTCACAGCCACCGCTGAGGCTGCTTTACATTCTCTACGGCAGGGACAGCAGCTGGTGGAGGACTACACCATAGACTTCCGTTGGTGGTCTATGGATACAGGCTGGAATGAGGCTGCTTTAAAACATCAGTTCCGTTTCGAACTTTCTGAATCCCTCAAGGGCGAATTGGCCAGAAGTGGTATCCCTACCACTCTTGAGGATCTCATCCAACGGGCCATCCAGCTGGACAGACGTCTACAGAAGCCTAACGGTCACAGACTTTCGGTATGCTTATTCCAGAGACTGGGGCTATGCCTGTTAGCATGAAGCGAGCCGCATTGACCCCTAAGGAGTAATAATGTTGGCTTCAGGCCAACTTATGTCTGTACTGCGGAGGAGATGGACACTTCCTTTGCAGCTGTCCCATTGGGCCCTGCAAGCCACCCAAGTACACTCCAACGTACTTCCAGGTTTCCGGAACTTCCTCCTTCCTCCTTGTCCTTCCCGTTATGCTGCAGTTGGCAGCACGAAGTGTTCCTCTGCAGGCCATAGTGGATTCTGGGGCATGCAGCTGCTTTTTGGATATAAACCTGGCAGAAAAACTTGGCCTACCCCTGATCCCCAAGAAACACAGGTTAGAAGTTCTCCTAGCCGATGGTACCATGCCTAGTTCTGGCCCAGTTACCCTAGAGACTGCTCCGCTTTGTTGCCACTCCTGATGGCCATCAACACAACCCTCAGATTAACTGGACCAAGAGAAATTTTGTTCACCTCCCCCCTTACTGCTCACAGCATTGCCTTGCTCCCAGCCACAAGGATATCACCAGTTTGAGTTTTTGGACGTCTTCAATAAGAAAAAAGCTGTTTTGCCCCCACATATGACTTGCGATTGATTGAATTACTCCCTGAAGCCGAAGTTCCATTTGGACGTATATTCCCCCTTCTGAGACAGAATTAGGAGCTCTACCTAAATACATTGATGAAAACCTAGAATAAGGCTTCATTAGGCCCTCTTCCTCTCCTGCAGGTGCCGGTATCTTTTTCGTTGAAAAAAGACAAGTCCCTAAGGCCATGTGTGGATTACAGGGAACTGAACAAGATTACCACAAAGAACCGGTACCCTGTCCCTCTTGTTCCTGAGCTCTTCCAGAGATTTCGTACTGCCCAGATATTCACTAAACTTGATCTACGGGGGGCCTACAATCTCGTTCGCATACGAAAGGGCAACGGATGGAAGACCGCATTCAGAACTCGCTTTGAACACTTAATATTTGGTAACGCCCCAGCTACGTTTCAACAGTTTGTAAACAACATTTTCGGTGAATACCTAGATTTCTTTGTCATCTATCTGGATGATATCCTCCATGTTTTCAACTACTCTGGAGCTTCATCGGACTCGCGTAAAGACAGTACTACTCGCACTGAGAACGCAGGCTCTACGTCAAAGCGGAGAAGACGTCCATAAAATTTCTGGGACTAATCCTCTCCACGTGGCGTAGCCATGGACCCACAGAAGGTGTAGGCAATCCTAGATTGGCCAACTCCATCTGACAAAAAAGGGATGCAGAGATTTGTGGGCTTCACAAACTTTTATAGAAGGTTTATTTAAAAACCTATCTTCGATTATTTCACCTATAACCCAAGTCACCCGTTTACATGTTCGGTTCCTGTTTGTCTCCAGAAGCCCAGTCTGCTTTTGAAAAGCTGAAGTCTCTATTTACCTCAGCCCCAATCCTGCGACACCCGGATCCTTCTCTGCCTTGCATCCTGGAGGTCGACGCCTCCGAGGTAGCCACTGGAGCAGTTCTCTCAATGCCAGGGGCCTAAATTGCTGCATCCCGTGGCCTTCTCTTCATGGAAAATGAGCCAATCTGAAAGGAACTATGATGTGGGTGATCGAGAACTTTTGGCCATTAAGACTGCTCTAGAGGAGTGGAGATATCTCCTCGAAGGGGCCTCTCACCCCATAATGATTTTCACAGATCACCGGAACTTAGAATACCTCCGCACCGCAAAGCATCCTAAGACCTCGGCAGGCTCGATGGGCTCTATTCTTTGCCCAGTTCAATTTTCACATAACCTTCCGCTCTGGATCCAAGAATGGGAAGGTGGATGCTCTGTCCCACATGTTCTCTGATACTCCCGAAGTGGTGGCTCCCAGCACCATTCTGTCCCCACAGAACTTTCTTATGATCCAACCCAACCTGAGCTCTTCACTCAGACAAGCTTCCTCCCACTGCTCAGAACCAGAAGCATCCTCCCTATGAAACAGGGATGGTTTCCTTTGTTGCCAGGATAAGATATTTGTCCCCCAGCAAACCAGGATCCAGGTCCTGAGGACCTTGCATGACCATCGGCTTGCTGGCCATTTCAGGGTACGGAAAATAATGGAACTGGTTCAACGATCCTTGTGGTGGCTGTCTCTGAAGTCCGACTGTAGGAAACGTGTAAATTCTTGTACCATCTGTCAGTGAAACAAGGGGTCCAACGTGAAAATCTTGGCATCTGCTACGGCCCCTGCCAGTGCCAGAACAACCATGGAAAGACATTTCAATGGACTTTATCGTAGAATTACCTCCCTCTGAAGAGTCCAACTATTCTGGTCGTCGTGGATCGGCTCTCCAAAATGGCCTACTTTTTGCCCATGAGGGGTACACCATCTGCCGCTGAAATATTCAGACTGCACATCTTACCCAGTAGTATTGTATCCGATAGAGGGGTATAGTTTACCTCCCAGATTCTGGAAGGAGTTCTGCAAAATGCTGTCAATTCAGATGTATCCTCTGCTTATCACCCCCCAAAGTAACTGTCAAACCGAAAGAACGAACCAAACTTTAGAACAATACTTTCGCGGCTTCTGCTCCTTTTTTTTTTTTTTCTCCCCAGGATGATTGGAACTCCTTACTCCCATGTGCGGAGTTCGCTTATCATAATTCAATTCAAGCAACCACCAACCAATCCCCCTTTTGGGCTAACTACGGGTTCCATCCCTTATTCCTACCCAATGTCATTCCGTAAACTTCAGTCCCAGCAGTTCAGGACAGGGTGAATGCTATCCAGGCCAACTATCAGACCTTCAAGGCGACTAGGCAAAAGGCCCAAGAGGATTACAAAAAGCAGTATGATGGGAGGAACCCTGTGTTTAAAGTTGGAGATGGGGTATGGCTATCTTCTGCAAATCTGAAGCTTCCTTGTCCTTCCCGTAAACTGGGACTTAAGTTTATCGGACCATTTACAATTAAACGGGGAAATTAACCCCGTGGCATTTGAACTGACATTGCCAAGTTCTTATAAGATACACCCTGTGTTTCATGTCTCTTTGCTTTAATCTGTTTTCTCTAGTCCTTTTCCAGGAAGAGAAGAAGTTCCACCTCCTCCGGTCTCTGTGGGAGACTAAACGGAATATGAAGTGGAAGCCATCCTGGACTGTCGGCGGAGAGGTAGGACAATTAAATTCCTTGTTAAGTGGAAAGGTTATGACATAGATGAAAATTCTTGGGAACCGGCAAATAATATTCATGCTCCCAGACTGTTAGAGGTTCCATGCCCGCTATCCCAAGAGATTGGCCCGAGTGGGCATCCGGAGGCTGCCCCTTGGGGGGGGGTGGGGGGGAGAGACTGTCAGGGAAGCAATTGTAGAACTGGCGATCCTGCCAGAAACTGTTATGGTCGCGCCGGGTGAATTCCTGGGTGCATGCACGCACACAGGTGCGCGACAACGGCAGGCGCACCCAGATGCGCCACGGCTAGTGCGCATGGGCGCGCACCAACGGTAATGGTTGTTGGTGCCTGCTGGCCTATTTAAGTCTGCTGCAGACTATAGGCAGGTTGCTGGATTATCGTCGGCTCCCCGTGTCCCTTGTACCTGTTGCCCGTATCTGATTACCTGATTCCTGTGACTACTTGGCTTGCCTGACTCTTCCTGCTCTCCGCCTGAACTTCCTGTACCTCCGCTTGCCCGCACATTGTTAACCCTTGGCCTGGCTACCAACTCTGTTCCTGATTCATCCTGCTGTACCTCGTATAGGATTGGACCTGTTGTGTATGACCCCTGGTCTGGCTTGACCCTGCTTCTGGTTGCTCCACTGGAACCCGTCCACGCACGTTTGCCCTACCTACTTACCTGCGTACACCCCAGCAGCCTAGCGACTCAGCTATCCAGCAACCGCATCCGGCAACCTGTGCACCTTTTGGGAACTGTACTCACTTTCTCACTCCCCAGGGGTATGCTGCACTCAGCTGCAAGGGGCGCCCTCTCAGCAACCCGGCCTCCCACCAGACACTTGAAACCCTGTCGGGGAGGGGGTGTCTGTGCTGATAATCAGCACATTGATTATCAGCACAGCCCCCATCAGATGTGCCCATCAGCTTCCAGTTAGTACCCATCATGTGCCCCATTAACGTCTGTCAGTGCCCAGCAGTAACACCTGTCAGTACCTCATCAGTGCTGCCCATCGGTGCCCATCTACTCTACATATCAGTGCCACCTCATCAGTGTACGTCAGTGACGGAAAAAACAAAACTTTATTTTTATTTTTTACAGAAACTAAGAGAAACCTAGCAGTGACCATAACATGATTTCATTTTGATGTTCGCTGTAAGCAAAAAACATAGGGTAAAATGATAACATTTTAACGTTAAGAGAGCACATTTTCCAAGGATAAGGGTTGCTCTACAAGATTTAGTCTGTGAGGGAATATTGGCATTGATGAACACAAAACAGAAATTTCTTCAAAAAGACTGCATGTGAACTCAATGCAATATATATTCCCATGGGCAATACGTTTTTAAAAGGCTAAAAATAAAACCTATGTGGCCACGGCCAAAGTTAAAGCTATAACTTTAATAGAGCTTTTAAAAAATAAAAATAATGGAACACCATCGTTTAAATGTTACAAAAAACTTAAAGCGGTGTGCCCATTAAACAAAAAAAATTAAGTCTGCAACTACAAATACTGCAGCTGCTGACTTTTAATAATTGGACACTTACCTGTCCCAGGGTCCAGCGATGCGGGGTATCGATGCGCCGCTCGTCTCCCCCTCCGTCTGGCGGTGCCGGCATTGTGACTGGGCACCCACTGCGCATGCGTGAGTGGCCACGCAATCATCTGGGACCCTTCCTGCGCCGAGGGGAAGTGATGTCACCAGCCCAGGCACTGAAGGAGGCAGACTATGAGGGACCCCCTAGCAACAGCCATTTAGAGGGGAGTTAAAAAAAATTCCTTGTGTGTTTGTTTTTTTTGGGGGGCAACTCCACTTTAACTATAGACCAGTTTAACTTTTATAGTTGGCAAGATGCTGGAGAGATCTGAGGTCTTTTTGACCCCAGATCTCATATTTAAGAGGTTCTGTCGTGTTTTTTTTTTTTTTCATTACAAGGGGTGTTTACATTCCTTGTAATAGGAATAAAAGTGACACTTTTTTTTTTTTTAAACCGTGTAAAATTGAATAAGAATTTTTTTTTTAATAAACACGCCCCGTCCCGACGAGCTTGCACGCAGGAGCGAGCGCATAAGTGAGTAGCGTCCGCATATGAAAACTGTGTTCAAACCACACATGTGAAGTAACGCCGCGATTGGTAGTGACAGCAATAATTCTAGCCCTAGGCCTCCTCTGGAACTCAAAACATGCAACCTGTAGATTTTTTTTAAACGTCGCCTATGGAGATTTTTAATGGTAAATGTTTTTCGCCATTCCACGAGCAGGCGCATGACATGTTGGGTATCAATTTACTCGAAACACTATCTTTCACAATATAAAAACAAATTGAGCTATCTTTACTGCTGTCTTTATTTTTTAATTTAAAAAAAAGTTAATTTTTTTTCAAAAAGTGCGCTTTTAAGACCGCTGCATAATTACGGTGTGACAAAGTATTGCAACGACCGCCATTTTATTCTCTAGGTTGTTGGAAAAAAATATATAATGTTTGGGGATTCTAAGTAATTTTCTAGCAAAAAAAAGTTTTTAACTTGTAAACATCAAATCTCAGAAAGGAGGCTCAGTGGTTAAGGGGGGATATGATCAACATGTACAAATATAAGGGGTCCATATAGTGAACTTGTGGACCGCATATACTTTAAATAACCCCTAGAGGTTGTAAACTAATGTGCGACAAAAACTGCATAGAACCAATGGTGGATCGGATCTACTAGATGATGGAGGACAGCACAGTGAATCATGGGTTAAAGCGTATATGCAGTAAATAAAGTGTATAAGTGAGTTTTAGAGTGCACACATTAAAGTGACTGTTGTGCATCAAATACTAAAACATCAACAAACGGATAATGCAATAAAGTGACTTTTCAATAAAGTGACTGTGTGCATAAAGATTACTGAACAAAAATGTACAGTGATGTGAAAATTAAATAAAGTGACTGGTATATATATTTCAACCCAACCAGTGGAAGATAAAATGCAATAAAACCAGCAAGTGGAAAAAATGGACAGATGAGTGGAAAACAAAGTAAAAATGAATAAGCTTTTATTTTATTAAACAGTAGACAGGTACTCACATTTCACAGACAGTGTGGATTTCAAAAACGAGCGGCGAGCTCGCGACCTCTACGTCACTTCCGGGGTCCGTATATCCGACGCGTATCGTCACCGTCACGTACCCAGATGAAGTCACGTGACGGTGACGATACGCGTCGCATATACGGACCCCGGAAGTGACGTAGAGGTCGCAAGCTCGCCGCTCGTTTTTGAAATCCACACTGTCTGTGAAATGCGAGTACCTGTCTGTTTAATAAAAGCTGTTACCGTTTGAAACATACTGCACTATAGAGGTCTTCACTCTCTCCCTGTTCATTCGCTACACCTATGCTGAACGGTGCCCGGCTTATTACACTGAGAGACATCCTCCAGCTGCCACCTCTGCATAGGCTCAACTGATGCTGCAAACATAAGGAAGAGCGCTCTGTGAGACCACACCAACCTCCCCAAAAGTGACCACCTCCCTGGCATTTAACTACGCTGCTTACCTTACAGCAGTAAGGTAAGAAGTTAGGACACCTACGGGTGTCCACGACGCACAGCACTCCTACCACAGTGCCGCTCTGTGCCAGCACATCAGCACCTTAGTGCTGCACCCAGCACTTTTGCACCACTGGAAATATTAGCTTGCATCACCTTGCACACTTTTTAAACGAACACTTGTTTATTTATTGATCGATTGATCCTGTTCTATATACAGTTTTCGTGTACAGACTTTCTTGGTTTTCATTACCACCCACTCATCCACTTGCTCATTGCTCACCCCTTGGTGGCAAGATATTTATTTTATTCATTTATATATTTATTTACTTATTCATTTTTACTTTGTTTTCCACTCATCTGTCCATTTTTTCCACTTGCTGGTTTTATTGCATTTTATCTTCCACTGGTTGGGTTGAAATATATATACCAGTCACTTTATTTAATTTTCACATTACTGTACATTTTTGTTCAGTCATCTTTATGCACACAGTCACTTTTTTGAAAAGTCACTTTATTGCATTATCCGTTTGATGTTTTAGTATTTGATGCACAACAGTCACTTTAATGTGTGCACTCTAAAACTCACTTATACACTTTATTTACTGCATATACGCTTTAACCCATGATTCACTGTGCTGTCCTCCATCTAGTAGATCCGATCCACCATTGGTTCTATGCGTTTTTTGTCGCACATTAGTTTACAACCTCTAGGGGTTATTTAAAGTATATGCGGTCCACTACTCACTGTACAATATCCCTGTGAAATCCATCAGGAAATTTTATATTGATACAGAATCTGGAGCGCGACATCACTTACTGTTGTTTAAATACTTTTTCCTGTGGGTATCGTTTGACCCTCACGGTGTCTGCTGCACCACCCATCTAATTTGTCCATCTTCATATTAGCGCGGGAATACTTTTACCTTTATATCATATAGTGAACTTGGTGTTATTCACTTTACGGTCAACACTGAGTACAACAGGCCCACTTTACGGCTAGAGCAAAGGAGATTTAATTTCCGAATACGGAAAGGTTTCTTGACAATAAGATGTGGAATAGACTACCTCCAGAAGCGGTTCAGGCCAGCTCAGTAATTTGCTTTAAGAATGCAATCTAAATTTCCTAAATGTACATAATATAATTGGGTACTAACATTTTATAGGTATAGTTGATCCAGGGAAATCTGATTTGCCTCTCAGTAAGGAATTTTTCCCCCTGCTGTAGCAAATTGGATCATGCTTTGCGGGGGTTTTTCGCCTTCCTCTGGATCAACTGTGGTGGGTATAGGATTGTGTATATGGGATTGTATATTTATATATATATATATATATATATATATATATATATATATATATATATATATATATTTTTTTTTTCAACCTAACTATAACTGGTTTCAATAGTGGGAACAGCATGCTAGGTGCTGGTGGTCTCTAGCGGGCTGGGGCACAGCAGTAGGATTATCAGATGTCATTGGGTGTGCCCTTTTCATGGCTGTTTACAGAGGTTTTCTCACTGCCATGGGCTCCTTTTTGTCTTTCGGCAGGCCAAGCCATATAAAGAGCCAAAACCCATTCCCAGATAGTTGAGTGTCGGACAAAAAGGGCGTTCAAGTACACTGAAGCGCTATATAAAGTTTGCGTGGGCAGGCTAGTCAAGAGTCAGATGCCCTGTACACAGCTTTTTGGGTCCGTTGGGGATGAAATGACATCCACCTTTTAAGAAGTTGAAGAAACTGATTGCACATGTCAAAGCTTCCACTGCTCCCTCTGGTTATCCCTCTCCTACAGCCTCGCCAAGGTCGCCTCGGGGTCTTGGGAAACGTTGCTGAAATGAGCAGGAGCCAGTAGCCAGTGAGGTAGCCACTATTTGCTCAGACTCTGAGCAGGAAGAAGGTGGAGAAGAGGAAAAAAGGGGACCCAAGTTTAAACAGTCCTTTTTTAGAGGTTGTTGACCTTTAGGGGCCATATATGAAACGCTAGTAATGGAAGACTAAGGGCTTCTATGCATATCTTAATGTATCAGGGAATGGCTGAAGTCCCTGGGGTGTATCCTCAACATCGACAAATCAAACCTTTTGTCCTGTGCAGAATATCCTGCTTTTTGGGATATCGTCTCAGTTCAACAGATCAGAAGACAGTTCTGCTGGTAGAAAAAAAGTTACTGCGAAGTAGTAACACTAAGTTTGGCAGTGCTAACCCTCCCAACCTTATTGGTAATTAAAGTGCCTTTAGTGATACTCTAGCTGGCTTGGGTCCCCAAAAAAAGGAGTAGAGTCCTATTTATACCTATGAACCATTTCTTAGGGATATAAATTGTGGCATGCCAGAACAGGTATAGAAACATGGGCAGGTAAATTATTTTGAATATGTTGATACGTCCAAGGAGGCCGAGAGGCAGCTTAGCCCATGCTTGCGCACTTTCCTTTAAACGTCTTTGTATAGGGGACAAGTAATTCGATATTTATGAACTTAGTGGCAGCTGGATCTCGACCCCCAAGTATCGAAATTTGGAGACTATCTTCAGTGGAACTTCCTGGGGGTGTCTTGGGACATAATCAGAGTGAAGGGGGAACATTATGGATTTTTTCCAGTTCACTTTGAATCCAGAATATTTCCCAAAGTCTGAGATCCTGTCCAGGGCTGTGGTCAGCGAGCCCTCTGCCTCTTCCAGATACAGGAGCATATCATCTGCATATAGAGATGTTTTCTCATCACTCTCGTTCATCTTACAGCCCATGATATTTCCATTCGCTCTTAAAGGAGCCGTCAGCGGCTCTATTGCCAGGGAAAACAGCAGGGGGAGCAAAGGGCACCCCTGCCGCATGCCCCTAGCTATACTGAATGGGTCCGTAATAGTATTGTTAACCCCTAATCTGGCTCTTGGTTCTGCATATAAGAGTTTAACCCATTTTAAGAATCTAGGGCCGAAGCCCAGCCACCCAAGGACCGCTATTGGGTATTGCCATTCCATAGAGTCGAACGCTTTATGTGTATCAAGTGACGCCACCACTCGAGTGTCCGGGGTGGGGCCCTTTTGATTGTATTATAGTAAAGAGGTGATAAGAGATATCGGCCTGTATGATTTACATAGGTCATGGTCCTTGTGCGGCATGGGGTTTAGCACTATCAGTGCTTATCTCATAGACTCGGAGTATACCCCTATCATAGTCATCCTCGTACATTTCCAGTAATTTAGGTGCTAAGCTTTTGGTATACGTGCCGTACCACTCAACTGTGAGGCCATCCAGTCCTGGTGTATTTGGTTTTAGGGACTTGATAGCTGCTATAACCTCTTCTACCATAAGGGGAAGGTCAAGTTCCTCCGCCCCCTCTGTGAGCTCTATTATTATTATTGGATATTGGGGTCAGATATTCGTGTACCTCCTCCTTCCTGTAGTCTACCCTTGAGGTATATAGTTTCGGCGTAGAATTTTACAAAGGCATCAGCTATATCTGTGTGTGATGTACAAAATGTCATATGCGTGTTGAAGATACATGGGGTACAAGTCGGAGCCTGCTGTGAGTGTGCTAGGTAGGCTAGTAGCCTGCTGTTTTTATCTCCAAATTCGAAGATGTGCTGTGATTGGTAGTCCATTTTTTCTGCGTTTTTTTTTTTTTTTTTTTTTTTTTTTTTTTTCTACTAAAACCAGATCTAATCAGCGTATAATCTCCCTCCATATCCTATGCATATCAGGTTTTGAATTTTTAATATAATCTACTTCAGTCTCTGTAGCTATCTGTTCCAACTCCCTGATTTTCCATTCCCTGTCTGATTGGATCTGTTTAGTCATTCCTGAAATGGAGCCCCTGAGTGTAGCTTTGAATGCATCCCAGGTTACCCCCACCGGGACCTCTCTTCTGTTTTCTATCCAAAAGTTATTAATGGACATTGCAGTGGACCTCTCGATGCACTCCTCCTTGAGCCACAGGGGGCTCAGCCTCCACACCACATACCCCCATGGTTTCTCCATATCAATAGTAAGAAGCAGGGGGGGGGGTGGTCCGAGATGGCCGTTGGCAGATGCTGAGCTCCCATCACCTTTGGTAATAGTTCCCTGGATACAAAACCCATATCTAATCTGGAGAGGGTATTAAAAGTAGAGGAAAAACGTGAATACTCCTTGGCGTCAGGGTGTTTCTGCCTCCACCAGATCATAAGGTTTTACACAGGCCTCCAGTGGGGAACCTCCCACTGTTGCCATCCCAAACCTATCTTTGTCCGGTGATAATACTGCGTTTAAATCGCCGGCCAAAACAATAGGTCCCTCCACCATCTGCAGCACCTCCGCCATCATCGCCTCCCACACCTTTATTGTAAATGGGGGTGGTGTATATACCGATACAAACACGTTTGGTTATTAATAATCAATACCAGGGCTACAAATCTACCCAGAGGGTCTAATTTCACCGTCTTGGTAGTGTATATTAAGGATTTGTACACAAGAATGGATACTCCCCTAGCATAGCTGGAGTATGTAGAATGGAATGCTCTACTTATAAAAGCTCTGTGGAGAGCCAACATCTTAGAGCCCACTAGATGTTATTCTTGGAGGAATATGATGTAAGGCTTCCGTTTTAAGATATATTTAAATACTAGGGCCCTCTTGATCTTGGAATTAGGCCCTCTCACATTCAGTGAGAGTAGATTGAGGGACTGCATAAGGGTAGATATTGAATATGTGATCTAAAGGATTCTGTTTATTGGAAAGTGATGGCGTCGGAGATCCCCCTCAGGCGGAAGCACATGACATAACTAACTTCTGTTTCCCTCCTCTGGGGGTAATATGTTGGTACATATATTATAACATGCAGTATAATATAACATTAAGGCAAAGATTAGCAGCATTTTTAGGTTCAGTTATTCAAATCATTTTTTGGGTACACATAAAGGGACTCTGGAGTGTCTTCTCAACCGGAACTTGTGAGAAAGGATGCATAAGAAAAAAACATGAGAAAAAAATAAAAATACATAACCGTTTTTGGATCAATAATTTGGGATCCTAACTCCACTTCCCCCCACCCTGCCTGCAGCCCCGAACATCCCGCAGACTTTTACCCTAAACATCAAACCGCAAATTCTCCTTAAAGGGGGTATTCTTCCTGTGCCAGCCGGACAGGAAGATTTAGGGGTAGGTATGTAAGAGTCTACAGAGCATACAAGGGACCGCGTTGCTTGAAGGTCATACTGCATTGTCCCTGTCTGGCTTGAGTTCTGCAGGATCTTTCAGACTGGCATCAATCAAACTTGATAGTTAATACTATAAAAGTCAAAGGCACATATTGCAATAGTTAAATCTGCAACGTCTGCCCGGGGGACTCCCTGGGCTCTTCTAGGCAACATACCCATCTGGTGGAGGAGTAGATTCGTTATCCTTGTCCCAGGGACTCCAGTCAAAGGTTTGCCATCTTGGGTGAAAGAATTGTCTGCCCCTTGTGCACGATTCTCAGCTTAGCAGGGTAAAGCATACTATATGGCAGGCTTCCTTCCCTCAGGCGCTGCTTTACTCTCTGAAAGACTGCTCTGTTTCTGCGTGGCAGAAGAAAAATCTGGAAAAATGGAGATCCGATTGTTGCGCTTCAATTCAGGTAAGTTGCAGGCTTTTCTCGGTATGGTTTCTTTGTCTCTGAAATGGAGAAAACTTGCCAGCATGGCTCTGGGATATCTCCCTGGGGGGGCTCTCAGGGGGACCCTGTGTGCCCGTTCTATAGCGAACAGGTGAGAAACTTTCAGCCCCAAATGTTTGCTTGAGCCAGGACAAAAGGAACTCCTCAGGATTCTTTCCCGCTGTACCTTCTGGGAATCCTAGGAATCTAAGGTTATTCCTTTCGAAGTCTGTCTTCAATGTCTCCCATTTTGGCTTCCTAGGACTTGTTGTCCACTGTCATGTCTCTCACCTGTACTAACATAAGGTTAAGATCATCCTCCACTGCACTTACATGTTCTGTCTGTGTAACCCTCTGTCGTACCTTTTGTACATTATCTTTGAGGATAGCCAAGGCCACCCGGATGGTTTCTCTTTGCGTGGACAGCTGTAATGGCAGCTCTTAATGGTGTCCATGATCTGCAGCAACGTCGGCTCTCCCTCCTGTGTACCGGAGCCTCTCTCCTCTGAGTCTGATTGTGGAGAGGACAGAGGATGCACCAGTGGATCAGTCGGATCCAACCAGTCACTATCCCTCTCAGTCCATCTACGGTCCGGTGGAGCACATGTTGCACGTCGCTCCTTTCCCCGGCTGGGCGCCATTTTAGGAGTCCTCATGGGCATATTTTGCCAGCTTTTTTGTGGGCGTAGAGTCCACACTCGGGCCATATTTGACAATTTCTGGGTGCCCGGTGCGTTCCCTCTATCAGTTCCGGTCGGTGTGGGCTGAAATGTTCAAGCCTGCAGGTCGTTGGGATGATTCAGGATATTGGCGCGGTCGGAGTTCCAGAGAGAAGCTTCATCACATATCGGAATTTGGACATGCCCCCAAAAACTCATAATCTAATCAGAGGGAGTTCAATACAGAACAACTTTCCAGTTTCACTCCAAGAACTGATTCTGCCTACAATCATTGACTGAGACCAAACTGGGTTTATGGTTGGGTTGGCCAATTGGTCTATAACAGTTTACCATCGCATAGAGTTGCCCATGTAAACAGGGGTTGCCCTGTAAGTTAAAGTTTGGGCTAAGTGGTTGGCTAAGCCCTGTACAGCCTCTGCTTACATCAACTTTTGAATATGATACTGTTAAATTTGTCATACAGACTATATGGACTGTCGCTGATACGAGCTGTTTAAAGTTGCAGTTTTTTTTTTTGTTGCTCTGAGTTGGTTGTCATTGCAGTGACTGAAAGGACTCCTACCCTAGTCATAATCGTTGTTATCCTTTTATCCTGACCGCTGATATACATTTGTTACTAGACTGGAAATGTTGTTCGGTGAGGGTTAAAATGATGTAGTATTTGCTCAACGTGTATTGTGTTTGTATTTGTTTAGTTTTGTTGATTTTTAAAAATAAGGTAATAAAATAAAGATTTCTGAAAAAGAGAGAACTGATGTCCGTTCTGGGTCTGATGACTTTGACAATCCCGGCTGTTCAATAGGCATAGTTTCACCAAGCTTTCCTTCTGCAAGAACAGGAGGATTTAGACAGAACACTGCTACTTCCAACTAACGTTAAAAAAAAGCACTCTGGTGGTTGAGGAGAAACCACTCAAATCTAAGCCAGGTCCTGGATAAACTAATAACGGACGCAAGCAGTTGGATGAGGAGCATATCTGGCAGGTCAACCTGCACAGGGGAAATGGTCCTTGGTAGAAGCCCAGGCATCCTCAAACTTGAGGGAGCTTATGGCAGTCGCTAAAACCATTGAGCACTTCTAAGAGCAAATGAGAGGTCACCATGTCTTGATCCTGTCTAACAATGTCACTGCGGTAGCATATGTTAACACGGCAGGGGGGCACCCGGAGCCTGTCCTTAATCAGGATTTTAAACCAGCTCTGCCGATGGGCAGAAAAGAACCTACCATCTCTGACAGCGGTCCACACATAGACCTCTTTGCATCTTGCAAAAATGCCAACGTAAAGGTGTTTTTTTTTTTGTTTTTTTTTTATTCGCTAAACCCACAAGACCAGGTTTTGGGGGAAAGACTCACTTTAAATATCCCTGGAGTGTCGGGATGTTTTTTTTTTTTTTTTGAACGGAACTGCGTAGAGGGTTCTTAATCCTTAATCTTGTGATGGTCCTTCAGAGGCCACTGTTTCAACTCATTACAGATTTCTCTATCATGCAAGGTTACCTTTGTCGTGGCTATAACCTCAACTAGGAGGGTGTCTCAGCTTGCAGCACAAGAGCATTTTCTTCAAAATTTGCCTCCAAAAGGACTAGGTTGTATTGAGACCATGTCATTTCTGCCTAAGATGGTCTGTGGTTAATTTAATCCAGGACATAGTGTTTCCTGCCTTCTTGTCAGACTCTGAAATGTCCTAAGATTCCTGTCCACTGCTTGAATTTTGTTAGCGTTGTGTGAGTCTGTCATGGCCTCACTTTATTAATCTGATGCCTTGCTCCTATTGCCTGAAGGTTCCCAGAAGTGACAGGTTGCGTCTTGATCCTCAATTGCTAGGGAATTGGGTAAGTCATTAGGTTGGGTATATGACCTAAAAAAAGATGGGTTTCCTCTTTTCTTCCTGGAAGTTTTTGGGGATTTGTGGACTTTGAGCTCGTCTCTGAATAGCAGCTAATATGAATTGTTTCCTTCGCATTCGCTTTTGATAGTGCGACCCGACTGGACATATGGGGCTAACCTGTAATGTTACCTTCGGGTACCAAGCTCTGCTTTGTGGCACTTTCCAGACTTGATTTGTAAAACAACCCATCCAGTTTAAAATAAACGAAAAGCAAAACTTTTTCTGTATAGATACAATACAAAAACAAAATGACCTTATTCCATCTCCTGGCTGTGCAGCGGTGGCGTGTCAGGACAAGTCTGATCATTGGAGGAGAGCACACTGAGCTCCCTGCAAAGCTTAAGAACTGACCACGGTGTGCTCTCCTCATTGGTGTGGTAGATTTTTAATAGGAAAGCTGAGGGACTAGCAGGGACAGCAGGGATTTCACATAAAGGAAGCAATACAAAGAGATCAGGATACTTTCTCATACAAATACATGGTACATATCAGGAATATGACAAGTTGGGGTAACAAATGCCTTAAAGGGGTTGTAAACCTTTTGTGTTTTTTCACCTCAATGCATCCTATTGTCAGGGCTGGGCTCAGCCCTTCCTTCTCTGGGCTGGCCGCTCAGCTGTCGGCTAATTGCCAGCTCCTATTTCTCCACAGTTACTCAGCTGTTGATATCCTTCTAGTCAGTCCTGCCTACTTAAGCCATCCACCCCAGAGGATCTCTGCCTTTGCCTTGGTCAACATCAGAGACTATCTCTTGCATTCCTGTTTAAAGACTTTCTTGGCTGACATCCCTTCTGGCTCCAGATTCTGCTTGCTGTTTCACTACACTGATTCCTGACCACCTGGCTTGGCTGAATATCCTTCCCGTTACTGAACTATTGGCTATGTTTTGACTACTTTTTTTCCATTTACTTTTATTATTAACCAGTTAACAACCGGCCCATAGCCGAAAAAAAAGCTACAGGGCGGTTGCTTAACTCTAAGAGGCCGTTAACGGCCTCACAGAGTTCCCCTCTTGCGCGCCCCCTCATCGCCCAGCGCCCAGTGATACCCTGCGATACTCTGCCATACCCTGCGATACTCTGCCATACCCTGCGATACTCTGCCATACCCTGCGATACTCTGCCATACCCTGCGATACTCTGCCATACCCTGCCATGCTCGCTACGATCGAAGCCAGGATAATTTTTTTATTTCAGGCTTTCCAGCCTAGAGGTGAGATGTGGGGTCTTATTGACCCCATATCTCTCTGTAAAGAGGACCTGTCATGTCATATTCCTATTACAAGGGATGTTTACATTCCTTGTAATAGGAATAAAAGGGATCAAACAATTTTTTTGGGGGAAAAAAAGTGTCAAACTAAAATAAATTAAAGTAAAATGAACAATAAAAAAATGTGCTCGCATGCAGAAGCGAACACCTATGCAAGTCCCGCCCACATATGAAAACGGCGTTCAAACCACACATGTGAGGTATCGCTGCGAACGTTATAGCGAGAACAATAATTTTGGCCCTAGACCTCCTCTGTAACTCAAAACATGTAACCAGTAAAAAAAATTTAAAGCGCCGCCTATGGGGATTTTTAAGTAGCAAGTTTGGCGCCATTCCACGAGCGTGTGCAATTTTGAAGGGTGACATGTTGGGTATCTATTTACTCGGCGTAACTTCATCTTTCACATTATGCAAAAACATTGGGCTAAATTTACAGTTTTGTTTTTTGTAAAGCACAACTTTTTTTTCCCAAAAAAAAACGTGTTCGAAAAATTGCTGCGCAAGTACCGTGCTAGATAAAAAGTTGCAACGACCGCCATTGTATTTTCTAGGGTCTTTGCTAAAAAAACATATATAATGTTTTGGGGTTCTATGTAATTTTCTAGCAAATAAATGATGATTTTTACATGTAGGAGAGAAATGTGAGAATTGTCCTGGTATGCTCCAGAACGCCTGAAGGCGCTCCCTGCATGTTGGGCCTCTGTATGTGACCACGCTGTGTAAAAGTCTCACACATGTGGTATCGCCATACTCGGGAGTAATAGCAGAATGTGTTTTGGGGTGTAATTTGTGCTATGCATATGCTGTGTGTGAGAAATAACCTGCTAATATGACAATTTTGTGAAAGAAAAAAAAAAGATAAAAAGAAAAATCTTGATTTTGCAAAGAATTGTGGGAAAAAATTACAACTTCAGAAAACTCACCATGCCTCTTTCTAAATACCTTGGAATGTCTTATTTCCAAAAAGGGGTCATTTGGGGGGTATTTGTACTTTTCTGGCATGTTAGGGTCTCAAGAAATGAGATAGGCCGTCGGTACTTCAGGTGTGATCAATTTTCAGATATTGGCACCATAGCTTGTGGACTCTATAACTTTCACAAAGACCAAATAATATACCCCAATTTGTACTTATTTTTACCAAAGATATGTAGCAGTATAAATTTTGGCCAAAAATTTATCAAGAAAAATTACAAAATTTGCTAAATTTTTTAACAGAAACTAAGAAAAATTCATTTTTTTACCAAATTTTCTGTCTTTTTTTCTTTTATAGCGCAAAAAATAAAATGCCCAACGGTGATTAAATACCACCAAAAGAAAGCTCTATTTGTGTGAAAAAAGGACAAAAAATTCATATGGGTACAGTGTTGTATGACTGAGTAATTGTCATTCAAAATGTGAGAGCACCGAAAGCTGAAAATTGGTCTGGTTATTAAGGGTGTTTAAGTGCCCAGTGGTCAAGTGGTTAAACTAGTGTGATTTAACTCTACTTCTGTCTTGGTCTGATTTAATGGTTTGACACCTGTGCATTAACCAATTAAGCCCCGGACCAATTTGCAGCTTAAAGACCAGGCCCATTTTTGTGATTCGGCACTGCGTTGCTTTAACTGACAATTGCGCGGTCGTGCGACATGGCTCCCAAACAAAATTGGCGTCCTTTTTTCCCCACAAATAGAGCTTTCTTTTGGTGGCATTTGATCACCTCTGCGGTTTTTATTTTTTACGCTGTAAACAAAAATAGAGCGACAATATTGAAAAAAATGCAATATTTTTTACTTTTTGCTATAATATACCCCAAAAATATAATTTTTTTTCCCTCAGTTTAGGCCGATACGTATTCTTCTACATATTTTTGGTCAAAAAAGCGCAATAAGCGTTTGATTGGTTTGCGCAAAAGTTATAGCATCTACAAAATAGGGGATAGTTTTTATGGCATTTTTATAAAATTTCTTATTTTACTAGTAATGGCAGCGATCAGCTATTTTTATTGTGACTGCGACATGGCGGACACGTCGGACAATTTTGACACATTTTTGGGACCATTGGCATTAATAAAGCGATCAGTGAGATTAAAAATGCATTGATTACTGTAATAATGGCAGTGAAGGGGTTAACCACTAGGGGGCAGTGTAGGGGTTAAGTGTGACCTATATGTGTTTTTACTGTAGGGGGGCGTGGCTTGGCGTGTGACATCACTGATCGTTTTTCCCTCTGACAGGGGTGACAGCCTCACTAGGATGCACAGGGAGAGGTTTGTTTACACTTATCTCTCCCCGTTCTATAGCTCTGTGACCCGTTCGCAGGACACCGGCGGCGATCGGGTCCCGCGACCACGGTCACGGAGTTTAGGACCGGGTCGCGAGCGCGCCACCAGAGGCGCGAACGCGACCCACGGCTGGGCTCTTAAAAAGCAACGTACCTGTACGTGCTTGTGCCCAGCCGAGCCATTCTGCCGACGTAAATGTGCAGGAGGCGGTCCTTTAATTGGTTATGATGAAAAAACACCTGGCAGTGACCGGCCCGTTTTTTTTACTTACCTGAGCCCTAAACTTTACCTGGTGGGGGCGGGCTGTCTCTCTGCCCGGGGTTCTCGGCTCTTGATTGACTAGATTGATAGCAGCACAGCCATTGGCTGTGTCAATCCTGCTGCTGTCAATCAAATCCAATGATGCGGGGCAGAGTCATACATTCGTCGGCTATGGATGCAGAATTCTTGACTCGTGAGCATGTCTGCAAGGTAACCCCCTCAGGTGCTTCTCCTAGGGGGGTTATCTGATGTGGGGGGGAACCGCCGGGGGACCTCAGACGAGGCTCAGGGCCACTGTGCAAAACGAGCTGCACAGTGGAGGCAAGTATGATATGTTGTTTTAAAAAAAAATATGAACCCTTACAATCACTGTAAAGCTGGTCTAAAGCACCATGAGCTACCTCACAGTTGGCATTGCTAGGCTCTTTTTCAAATCTCAAAAAAAAACGGCGCTAGGTCAAGGTAATATGTAAAACAAGCAGCCACTTAACCAACTGATACTGGCTGTGAATATTTTAAAAATTAAAAGCAGCATTTAAACCATCAATTTTAAATTGAAATACAAAGGTGCAATAAACGTATAACCATAATCTCTCCAAAAGTTGTGCAAGTTCATATAATCACACATGAATTAAACTAAGTCTAAAGTGCAATGTGCTAAAACATGCAAAAAAATATATCCTTTCTATGAATTTAGCAAATTCATATAATTACAAAAGTTATGCAAATCCATATGTTTTCAGAATATAAAGTGTTTGTGATACACTTGTATGAAATAGCCCTTCCAATATGTGAAAACCACTTACAGTCCAAAAGATGCAAAGGTGCAATAGAAATTGGTTGATTAGTTCCACCACCATACACCAACAATTGGCATACGCCTCTTACCAGATGATGTGAACCATAAATTATACTGGTCATAGGTGCATGTGATAACCCAAGGAAAACCGGCATCAGAGGCAAGCGATGGCTACTCTATAATGACTCCAAATAAAGCAGACTGTTGGCACTATATAAATCCTGTATTCATCATAAAGTAACTTTTTTTTTAAATGACTTGTAAGCATGCAACAAACAAATCCGATCCCAGCAGACTGGCAGCTCATGGAAAAACAAAGCTCCAAGTATTGGCTCAACATGCGTTATGTCAGTATCCGGCCGACTGACGCGTTTCATCATCCGCGATGTTCTCTTAGGGGCAGGCCTAACCATTTTCTTGGATTCACCTGTATATGTTGCCCACCAGTTGGGACTGCTATTGGACAATCTGTTTCTGAATTCCTGTGTCGCTCAATGGATGCAAAATAAAATTGTTACATTTTGTAAAAAAATAAAAATCTTGAGTCTGAGGGACATGGGTCCAAAAACCCCTGTTTTTTTTTTTTTTTTTTTTTTTTTTTTTCACAAAAAGATTTTATTGATATTGAACAAAGTTACAGCAAGAACACTGAGCACATAAATCAGTGCGAAACAGAAAACTTTTCCATGACAATAATACATGACGTAACAGTATCATGAACAGTATTACGATCTGGGTCATGGGTTGTTCGGGGAGTTACAGTGTGATAACCATATAACTAACGAGACTTTGAGAAGGACAACTTATAACGTTTGTACAACATGTTATCTCATGACGAGACGTCCTAATGGCAACAAGTTTGTTATGCTCAGTTATTAGCCGTGTGGACCACTATCAACGGGTCCATTCACCGCTTGGGTGGTTGGATTGAACTTGTGAATCAACTGAATCAGGGTCGAAGGGTCTCTGGTGGGGTAATTGGTGGTTCTACTAGTATAATTCAGGCTCCTAAGGGTAGGAGTCTAGTGGTAGGCTGGGGAGGTTGTGGGAAGGGTGGGGACGGGGGAAGAATCGGGGTAGAGAGGGAGGGAATGGAGGGGTAGGTGCAGGGGAAGGGGGGTAAGGTGTTGGGGAGGGGGGGTGTCGCTCCTCTCTCTCCCCCCGCGCGCACTTGGTCCTCATATTATGCTGTAATCTGAGGTATACATGGGACAATTTACTTCGGGAAGTGTGATTTGTATTCGTCTGTGGTTTTAAAATGGGTCCAGCATGCCCACGTCGAGGTGAATTTCTGTATGCGATCTTGCGAGATAAAGATTAGTTCCTCTATGTCTTCAATTCTTACAATTCTCTCTAACCACTCCCTAATGGTTGGGCTATGCGTCGAACGCCAGTGCACTGGAATGCATAGTCTGGCTGCGTTAACCATATGCATTGCTAGTGATTTGTGATAGGATCGGTTAGACAGGGTTGTATGATGAAGCAGGTATTGTGCCGGGCTGTAGTCTAAGGTGTATGTGGTCACCTTTTCTATTATGGAGTGTACCTCTTTCCAATATGGTTGGAGTGCTGTGCACTCCCACCAGATGTGGATCATGGAGCCTATATCCTTATTGCATCTCCAACATACGTTTGGGATTGTGGGTGTGAAGTGGTGCAGTCGAGATGGTGTTCTGTACCATTTTGTCACAATTTTGTATCCATTTTCCTGTATTGCTACGTTCATTGAGCCCTTGTGTGTGTTTGTGAGAATGGTTTCCCATTCTTCGTCTGTGAAAGTCGTCTGTAGGTCCTTGCTCCAGGTCAGGCGTGCAGTGTCTGTCTGTGAGGGGTAGCCATCGTCTTGTAGCAGAGGGTAGATTGCTGCTATTAGGTGTCGTTGCGGTTCAGTTTGGGAGTATATTAGTTCAAAAGGAGTGAGGCTCCTTGACCAGGTGTCTGATGTGTCAGTTGAAGTAAAAAAGTGCAGCAGTTGTCTGTAGGACCAAAAGGGGAAATGTTTTGTGTGAGAGCTGGATGCTAGATGTTCCTGGGAGTGTATTTGGCCTCTGTGGTAGAAGTGCAGTGCTAAGACTTCTTCATGTGGCCATTCTCGTATCAGGAAGGTGTTTGTGTCACCCGGAGGGAAATCAGGGTTTCCTCTTAATGGAGTCAGTGGTCCTGGTCTTGAGGAAACCTTATAACGTTTCATAGCAGTATTTAAGGCCGCTAGCGTAGGGTGAATAAGTGGGTGTTGTTTGCTTGGTAGGGGCCAGTGCTTTGGGGAGATCCAAGGAAGGAGATGTAGGGGTTTGTTCAGGAAGGAATTTTCTAAGTTCACCCAGCCTTTCCCATGTTTATGGGTTTTCCAGTCTATCACTCTGGAAAGGTGACATGCCAGATAGTACCGATACAGATCCGGGAGTGCAATCCCTCCCTTGGTTTTAGCGTTGGTCAGGCGTGCGTATTTAATTCTTGGGGGACTACCTTTCCATATGAATGTTGAGCAAGCTGTTTTATAGGTTGCGAAGAAGGTGGGGGGCACGGCTATTGGAATTGTCTGCATGAGGTAGAGAAGGCGGGGGAGAATGATCATTTTTATCAATGCCGAGCGGCCAAACCAGGAGACATTGAGGTTGGTCCAAGTTTTAAGGTCTGATTGAATTTTGGTCAGGGCGTGCAAAAAATTACATTTGTATAAATTCGTGAGGCGTCTGGGGATTTCTATGCCAAGGTATGTAATAGTTTCTTCTTTCCACTGGAAGGGGAAGGCATCTTGGCAGTGTTTCACTTCTTGTGGGGGAAGGGATATATTCAGTGCGTGGGACTTAGAAAAATTAATTTTTAGATTGGACAGGCGGCCAAAGTGGTTAATGTCTTGTAAAAGGTTTGGCAGGGAGGTTCGTGGTGATTGCATTGTCAGTAAGATATCGTCCGCGAACGCGGCTACTTTGTATTCTTTGTTATTGATCGTTATCCCCCGAATGTCAGAGTTAGCCCTCAGTCTGTTTAGCAGCGGTTCCAACGTGAGTACAAAAATGAGTGGGGATAATGGGCATCCCTGGCGAGTTCCATTGCTTATTGGGAAGGCGTTCGACAGGAGGCTATTCGCTTTCACTCTCGCTGAGGGATTAGTGTAGAGAGCGTTAATGTGCGTAAGCATGCGGGGTAAGAGACCAACACCTTTCAGTACCTCACGCATATAGTCCCAAGCCACCCTGTCGAACGCCTTCTCAGCGTCGAGGGATAGAAGAAATCCTTTAGTCTCAGTCGAGGTAAGCCAGTGATGGATATTTAGGGTGCGTATGGTGTTATCTCTGGCCTCCCTGCCAGGGATAAAGCCCACTTGGTCAGTGGAAATGAGATTGGGGATCAGGGGTAGTAATCTGTTTGAGATTATTTTGGCATATAATTTTATATCTACATTGAGCAGAGAAATGGGCCTATAATTGGATACTCGCGAGGGATCTTTGTTTGGTTTAGGTATGACCGTTATATGTGCTTCTAGCATATGTCCTGGGGAGGTGGATGGATCTGAGAAGGAGTTGAAGGTCGATAGCATTCTGTGTGATAGTTGGTCTGCAAAGGTTTT
The DNA here is from genome assembly GCA_028564925.1 of Lithobates sylvaticus. Taxonomy (NCBI): domain Eukaryota; kingdom Metazoa; phylum Chordata; class Amphibia; order Anura; family Ranidae; genus Lithobates; species Lithobates sylvaticus. The sequence goes on along the minus strand of CM053031.1, from coordinate 189,778,148 downwards.
GTAATATATTAAGGATAGACCATCTGGGCCTGGGCTCTTTCCTGTCTTCATTTGTTTCATGGCTAGAATGAGTTCTGTCTTGGATAGTGGTGCTTCTAGGGTTTCGGCTTGTTGTTGTGATATTGGCTTAGGGCAGTATTGGGACAGGAACTCTTTTATTTGGGAGGTGCGGTCAATGGCATTGGGCGAGTTCGGCTTGCTTTGTGGTAAGTTATATAGACTAGAGTAGAATTTCTCAAAGTGTGAGGCTATGTCTTCATTTTTAGATAAAGTAGTCCCCTGATCAGAGTTTAAATGGTGGATTATGGTTGACGTTTTATCAGTTTGTATAGTTCGTGCTAACAGTCTTCCACTTTTGTTACCGTGTTCGTAGAACACTTTTTGTTGGAGAATGTACCTCCGTCTGGTGTGTTTCCCTAGTTCTTCCTTCAGTGTGGATCGGGCGTGCAGTAAGTCTTGTAGAGTGGTTTGGGAAGTTGATAGTTTGTGGGCTGTCTCGAGACGATTGATTGTCTGGATGAGTAACGTGATCTGTGTCTGTCTTCTTTTTTTTGCCGCAGTAGCTAAGGTTATAAGTTTCCCTCTTATTACACATTTATGTGCCTCCCAGAGTGTAGTAGGGGCAATATCTGCGGTGTCATTTTCCTGGAAATATAAATGGAGTCGGTCGTTGATTTGTTTTAGTACCTCAGTGTCTTTTAGGAGAGAGGGGTTCAGTTTCCAGGTTTTGGTTGTTTTTTTGGTCTCTGGGAAAGTCAAAGTCATTGTGATGGGGTGGTGGTCAGATAGGAACATTGGTTCGATGGTAGCATGTGACAATGATGATAGGTCTGTCTGGGATAGAAATATGTAATCAATTCTGGAGTATTTTTGGTGTGGGAAGGAGAAAAAAGTGTAATCCTTAACCGTCGGATATAGAGTGCGCCATGTGTCGTGGAGGGATAGGTACTGTAGTTGGAGTTTGATTTGTCTCAAAGCCTTGAATGGGAGGGCCGAGGTGCCAGTGGATGAGTCTAGTGTAGGATTCAGTGGTGTGTTGAAGTCGCCCCCTAGTATCAATATACCTTCCTGAAATGTGCTTAGTAAGTCGCAAACTTTTCTAAAGAATGTTACTTGGTGTTCATTTGGGCAGTAGACATTTGCTATCGTAATTGGTTTGGAGGCGTATTTGCCCTTTATAAAAATGTATCTGCCTTCCTGATCAATGATCGAGTCTGTAAGCTGAAAGTCTGCCAGTTTTGAAATCAAAATAGATACCCCTTTGGTTTTGGAGATAGGGTTTGTAGAGTGGAGAACTTGTTTATATATGTGGTTGGTCAATTTAGGGATTGTTTTTGTTTTGAAGTGTGTTTCCTGTAGTAGTAGGAAGTGTGCCCTGTGTTTGGTCAGAGCCGCCAGAGTTTGAGATCTTTTTTCTGGGAGATTTAAGCCTTTCACGTTAAGTGATAGGCACTTGAGCGTGAGTTGGTCGGTGGACGTTTTACTTTGCATACTGAGGAAGTACTAATTGCTTTTAAGAGGTCTTATGAAGTCCTTTTGTGGGTTCAGTTGAATAACGAGGTAGCTATGAGGAGCGCGCAGGGAGTGGGGAGAGAGGAGCGAGATCCCCTGGGGGGTGAGGGAAGGAGAGGGGAAGGGGGAGTGTTTAGGTTAGGGGAGGTACTGACGTAGGGGCATATAAGGTAGTGGAAAGGGTGGGGAGTAAAACGGGGGGGATCTAGTAGGGGTCAGTCCAGAGGACGCGCCTCAGAGTACGTTCTGGGGCACTACTGAGGTCTATTGGCCGGAGGTGGACTAGGCGTGCCTATCCACCTGGAATAAAGAGTCCGGAATGATAGCACAAGTCCGTGTGGACTGCTATGTGGGGGTAGTGGTCTGGAGGGAGAAACAGTGCTGTTGCACTGAGTGGACGAAAAGCGGTATTCAGGAGCTTCTAAAGGGCAGTTAGAGGCATGTGTTATTATGTAGCTTCTTAGAAAGTCGAGGGTTCACAGAAGATGTGTCGTCATGGGAGCTGGGTACTTAGATCTGGCCGTTTGCGGGTTTGCTGGATTCTACTCATTTTATATATTGTAAGGCTAATGAGCACGTAAATCACATATCTCAAGTACAATCGTAAAGCATCTTATATGCTGAGAAACGGGGGCGAAGGGAAAGAAAAAGGGAAAAAAAGGGAGGGAGGGGGGAGAGGAGAAAAAAGAAAGGGGGAGAGGAGAAAAAAGAGGGTACGATACCGAGACCAAACTATTGTGTCCATGTAGGTCTGACAGCATGTCGTCGGAGTCCGCCACAGCAATCGGGGTATTTAACCTCCCCTTTTGCTGTGGCCTATCCGAGGAGCCATTGCGTGGTGCCCAATGGGGTGTGTGCGCTGGTACCTTAGCTAAGGAGGATATACGGAAGTCTCTGGATTCACGTTGACGGCTATAGTACTTAGGAGTCGCTGAGAAATCGAACCTCTTCGGATGTTGGGTCTTAAAGTGCATTTCTGTTGGTTGCTGGTGAGTTCCGGAGGTCGCACTTCGTTTGAAGACTTGTGGTCGCTTTGTGGATCTGATGGAGTTTCGATAGTTGCCGGGTCGATCAGATGCTGTATGTGGAAGCAGAAAAAGACAAGCAGAGAAAAACACAAAAAAGAAAAAATAGACATGGGGGTGGGAGTGGAGAAGTTCTTGTGGGTAGTGGAATAGAGCCAGTCCGATCCAATGTCAAAAAAAGGAAAAAAAAAAAAAAAAAAAAAAAAAAAAAAAAAGGGAAAATTTAGGGGGGATAGAGTTTCCCATGACGTTGGAGAAAGTCACATCTTATGCACCTGGTTGGTTTCTGCGCGGGGTGGCTGGTGGTCCTGGGCTATGTCTGGATGAATCCCGTCGGGGGGGTCGGGCTTCAGGAGATATGGGGTCCAGTCTACGACGTCTGGAACGGTGTCTTTGTGACTTGGGAGAAGTATCGTGTGACACTTGTTTCCACGGTTCTGTGGGGAAGTAAGATGCATACCACTCAGGGATGTTCATTGGGGGGATGTCCAATTGCTCGCAGAATGTGGGTAGATCTTTTTTTTTTTTTTTTTTATTGCTGTGTTCATAAAATGTAGAAATGTTGCGTTACACATTGCTAGCTTACAGTTTTTCTGTTTGCCAGCGTCCAAGCCTCCTGTAGGTGGCAGTATAACAGGAATATAAAAACAGTCCAATCTACTTTAATTAACGCCAAACCCAAGAAACTTCAGTTTTCTCCACTCTGATCAATACATCGACTGTGTCAGCATTTCTGTTGTGGTACAACTAAACAGAAGTGTAGCTGGATATCAGCACCTGTCAGACGGTATGCAATCAGTGGGAGGGTGAGCTGATCATGTCTTGATGAGGTGTTTTTTTCTTTTTTTTTTGTCCCATAGATCCTTGGATGTTGCGTTCAAAGAGCCCAGTTGGGAACCCTCAGTTGATACAGTTCAGTCGAGAAGTGATTGACTTATTAAAAAATCAACCCTCGTGCATTATGCCGGTCACCAAGTTTATACCAACCTATCATCATCATTTTGCAAAACAATGCCGTGTGTCTGATTATGGCTACACTAAGCTGATGGAACTGCTTGAGGCTGTGCCACATGTTCTGCAGGTAAGCAACTTCAGAGAAGGGAATCTTAATTGCTTCATTTATTTGCAAAACGAATTGCACCTTCTTTCATATGATGTGAAGTTCAGCTTGCCTTCTAACCTGACATGTCGCCAGAAAGGTAAAATTTTGCTTGAGTTTAAAGGCTGTGCTTATATTTGAGAAGATCTTTAAGAGCTTTAATTCTGAGAGAAATGGGTGGGGTTTTTAGGCCTCTTTCATACGGATGCAGCAACCGGGTCTGCCCATCAGTTTTTTAGGTAAAACTGATCGGATCATCCATTACCCTCCTATAGCATGGCGGGTGTTAACGGACATCTTGTTCTATCTGCTAAAAACAGACTGGGTATCTGTTCCCCCATTTATCTGGCGGAACAGATAGCAGTCGGATGTTAACGGACAGGTGGTCCGTTTACATCTGAAAGTCCATAGAGGTGAGCGGGCTGTGTCTGTCCACTCTGCTTCAACAAAGCGAAAACACACCAGCCATCTGCCTGCTTAGCAGTGATTAGCAGACAGCTTCCCCCCTGAGTAGGCGGACTCCAAATGATCCTGCCCCATGTCAGCCCATCCCCAGAGTTTGTATTGAGTAGACCTAGATGTTCAGCCATGCATTCCTTTTAAAATCCTGTATAATCCTATACATACTCTGCAATCTCTTGTAGGCTATTTGTATCATGTTTGTCCTGGCGTCCGTTTTTGAGGTTGCGTGGTGCTAAGCAGGCCACAGAACAGGCACAAATAAGTATGATACTCGTCAAAGTGAATAAGGGAGGGCATAAGAGCCCAACAAGTTTAAGTCTACATTCACATGGACGTCTAAATTTCAAGGGTTTAGCTGCATTTGGAAGACTTTTGTAAAAGCAGCTGGACTCGCACAACGCAAAGTAATTGTTATTCATACGTAATGATGAGCAAAGTTGCAGACCGTTTAGCTGTCTGGATGTAAACGTTATCTATTGTGCTGCGTCAAGGGTCTACTTTCTGCAGCTAAACATGCATTGCGTTAAGCTGCAGTGCATTTTGGTAGCAGAAAATAACACTATTCCCTTTTTATTCCTGAAGTGTTTGTTCCTTCGCATGTTGGTTCTCATACATCCCCATACTGGTATTCATTCTTCGCAGACATGGTCTAACAGCTTTCAAAGGTAGACACCTGACATTCTGGTAAGGTTTTAAAATTTCAGGGCTGGCTCACATCAGAACACTGTGTGGGAAAGGCTCATTGCGTGCACATTTTTCCTGCATTGCCCTTGCAATCTGCATGTGGGTGTCAATTAACTGTTAATGGCACCCCAAACACAGGTTGCAGTGCGTTTGCGTGTACCAAATCATGTTGCTGCAGTACCATGCAGCATGGTGCAGTGCATTTTTAAAAGTAGTGCCATGCGTCTGAACTGCCCTTCACACAATGGTTAGTACCAGCTTTGCGCTGCACCCCATTTTACAATTACACAGCTCTATCTCCTTGCTCAGAAAACTACCAACAAAAGTGACAGTGGAGTTGCTTGAGAGTATGCGGATGCACCTCAATGCAGCTAAACTAATTTACAAATCGCAACTATCTGTAGGGAATATTTCCACTTTTTTTTTTTTTTTTTTTTCGTTTGCAGGTTCCTGGCCTTTTTGCTGCTGTCGGATACAAATATCTGTGAATGTAGTCCACAAAGTTCTATTGTTCTTTTTTTTCACTTTGTGGCCGCTTTGAACCATGTTGACTAAATGTAGCACAGTAATATTTGTCTGTAGTTTTATTAATTTGTTAATTTTTCTGTTCAGATTCTTGGCATGGGCTCCAAACGTTTCTTGACTCTGACTCATAGAGCGCAGGTAAAGCGTTTTACCCAAGATCTTTTAAAACTGCTCAAGTCCCAAGCCAGCAAACAGGTTATTGTAAGGGAATTCTTACAAGCTTACCACTGGTGAGTATGTGCAGCTAGTAATTTCTTTATCTTGTATTTTCTCTGGCTATAACCATATTCTGATCAATGACACAAACCGGTGTGAATGTGTTTACCCAAGTATAACTTGCATATATTTTTTGTATAAGGTAACCCTTTCGCTGCCTCCTCCTCCTCCTCCTCCTCCTCCTCCTCCTCCTCCTCCTCCTCCTCCAGTGACCAGACCATTTTTGCTTCATCTGAAAGCCTAAAACCTGTAGAATTAAGATGGTGCTATTAATGTGTACATCTCATGGTTGTTGCACAAATGTTTATCAAGGCTTTATGTTCAATAAAAATATACCACTAAAATATTAGCATGGCTTCCTAAATATTGCAAAGATAAAGCTATGCAGTGAAATTCAAAGGAAAACCGAAGTGTAAGTAAGCAACTTGTGTATTTTCACTTTATAATTGTGCTTATTCACATAGCAGATGTTAAAAAATGCATACATATTTGCTCTTTTCTAAACTCCAAAACTGAAAAAGTCCTCTGATATAGAGAAGTGGCTGACAAGTTCAATTTTACTGTAATTCTTTGCCTGTACTGTGCTGGCAGGTCTCCTTAAGATTTGTAAACTAGATTTGAACAATGTCTGTCAAAACAAAGGGTTAAAGATCAGGAAGCTGGGCATCTGCATTGTCAGCTAATGAGGAGAAATTGAAATTTGGTGCGTCTTTCATAGTGGGGTCACATTAGTTTTCCTCATTTCAAAATGTTCAGGGTAGCTTGCACTCTGCCGAGGCCTGCTCTGAAGTAACGCCTAGAAAAGTAAGGATTTTTTTTTTTTTTTGTGCAAAACTGAAGGTTTACTTTTATTGTTTTAAAATGAGAAATGGGAAAGTTGAGATGGTATCATTGTATCCAGGCAGACTGAACACAGAGATGGATTTACTAAAGGAGTAGCTCATTTCAAAGCCAAGAATCTCTTTGCAATGGGAACTTGCACCCAGCTTAGGCCTAATGTACAGCTGCTAAAGTTTAGGAGCATTTGGGCATTTTTGTTTTTTCAACAGCACCTGAACTCTCCTATGGTCTTATTGCCTATATCCTTTATAAGTGTTAAAATGTAACATGTTGGGGCGTGGCTTGACCTCGCGGGAAGATGGACGCCTGAGAGATGACCTCCCGCCGCTATCCATCCTCCCCGCTCTCACGGAAGCACCATACCCCTCTGCCACCTGTTAAACATGGGGACAGCATCACGGAATTCTTCCGCCTCCCGCTCTCCATGCAGACAACCGAGTGGTCTGAGCTAGAATCTCCCCGAGCTGTTCGGGACCCAGAGAAGTAACATGGTGGATTCCCATCAGGGTCTGCCAGAGAACACAGTACCATTTACTGTTAAGCGCACCACCTGTCCTCTCTATATCTAGCACAGTAGATCCTCAGTCCTCTCTATATCGAGCCAGGAGATCATTTCGCCCACCAACAGCAACTCCCCAGCCTCTTCAATCTGAGACAGGTGGCGGCAGACATCAAGGACACTGTCAGCAGCCATAGCAGACTTACACCTGGATATTCGCACCATTGCTGATGGTGCAAGAAGTGGAAAAGTTCTCAGCACGAAACGGTCCTCCGCCGAGTGACCCAGAAGGTATATACCCATTCCCTGCAACTTTGGGACCTCCAGCGACATTTTGAAGACCTGGACAATAGAGGCAGGTGCTATAATCTGCAGGTCAGGGGACTGCCATAATCGGTAGAAGCTGAACTGCTTACGGCCAACGGCCACCATTACTGGCCTGTTAACAATCTTAGACAGACCAGCACAAACAATAGTGGAAATGGAGCGTATTCATTGTACGCTTAGACCCGAGGGGAGAGATACTGACCCCCCCCCCCAGAGACTGGGTGTGCTGCCTGGTAGACTACAAGCTGAAGGAAGACATACTCCGTAAAGCAAGGAACAGGATCCAACTCTCACATGGAGGCACTGACCTCCACATATACCAGGACCTCTCGTGTATCACGTTGCAACACAGAAGAGACCTGAAGCCATTGCTGGAAATTCTGCGTGCCAAGGGCATCCACTACAGATGGAAATTCCCCTTTTGGCCTCTCTGCCACTAACCAAGGTCGCACGGCATTACTACGAGTCCCAGAAGAACTAACATCCTTCTGTAAAACCTTAGATATCCCATTGACGGAGGTTCCGAATTGGTTTTCCGAATTCCAGTGTCGTCCACCACCCAGCAAAGAACAGCGACAAGAGGAACCGATGGAACCCCAAAACACCCGGTACCGCAGGCATAGATCCACCTCGGGTTTCAGTTTTCATGCATCCACCAGGAGCTGCCACGATGGCAAAAGCCCGACAGATTCCCTGCGATCAAGAAGGGCCAGACACGACTTTGGGCTGAATCGCGGGCAATCTCAGCGGCACTGAATAGAGGAGCGCTATTCCCACAGATAAGTTTCTGATACTGTTCCCTTATTATTTTTTTTTATTTTTTGCTGTTGCTTTTAGATCTCACACAGTATTTTTTTATTAATTTTTTTTGCAAAAAGTTGCCCCTTGTTCTGTTCTTTTATTACCGTTTGGCTTGATAATACTGACTTTATTTTTTTGCAGTCTTCTACTGGAGTAGGTAAAACGCGCACAATTGGAGACTATGCTGTGGTCCCGCCGTTTCATGGAGACAGATTGCTCTTCATAATAACGCCAGATCATCTCCACAGACTAAGGACACGTTCACCTACTGGGGCACCAGCAGAAAATGTGTTCAGGTTTGACACTTATCGTTTCCAGGTTTACAGGTTTTGTGCAGTTGGGATTCTGCTAAACTTATGCCTCTATCTTAAACAAAACTGTGTGAATGTACACACAGAGGATTAGGGGCTTTTTGTAGATGTTTGGGCAATGCATGAATAACAAATAAGCTAAAATGGGTCTGCTGGATTCCCCTCTTAACAACCTCACACATACTATAAATCAAGTATATGCCAATTACATATTTTTTATCCTGATTAACACAGTGTATCTCGCTGAATTAAACCAATACATAAAACCATGCTGCAGCATCAATGAATTAAAAAGTACAGAGCGCTCCTGCAGGCAGAAAAGCATACATTATTCCTGTATCATCCAGAGGGTGATAGCATGATACAATCTATGGCAAGCTGATTTGTGATATAGTCATATACGCGTATGTACTTGTGAAGTAATAAAGCAAAAAAGAAAAACCGCACTATAGAGACAGTGTCCTCATTCAGAGAAATCTTCATAGAACTCAAACAAGCATAGTTGTGAAGCAAACCCTTTAAGCCCGTGTTCACACCAGTGTGTTGCGAATTGAATCTCCGGTTTCACTGCGCATAAAAAAGTCATTTGTTCAGTGGTTTGTCAGCGTTTTAGGTGCGAATCAGATGCGTGCCTATAGAAGATAATGGCCTGGTAATTCGCACCGCGATGCCCAAAAAACGCACACGTTTTTTGTGTGATGCGCAGTGCAAATGCAACGCACATATGTGAACAAGATACATTCATTTGAATGTATTTTAAAATGTCCTGCTAATTGGATGCAGTGTAAGCTGCATCTAATTCGCATAGGTGTGAACAGGGGTTAAAAGTCTCAAAGCACTGGGCACAGCATTAGACCATCTAATTAAAGTTGAAACGATTACGTTCCTGTTGCATGTATCCAATGCATAGGCAGACTTCAGTGTCAAGTTCTTTGAAGAGGGTGTGAAGTCTGCCTATGCATTGGATACATTCAACAGGAACGTAATTGTTTCAACTTTAATTAGATGGTCTAATGCTGTGCCCAGTGCTTTGAGACTTTTCAAAGGGTCTGCTTGACAACTATGCTTGTTTGAGTTCAATGAAGATTTCTCCGGATGATGACACGTTGTGTCACTCTATAGTGCGGTTTTTCTTTTTTGCTTTATTACACAAGTATATATACGTATATGTGCATTTATATCACAAATAAGCTTACCATAGATATTATCATGCTATCACCCTTCTCTGGATGATACAGGAATAAGGTATGCTTTTCTGCCTGCAGGAGCACTCTGCACTTTTTAATTCATTAATGCTGCAGCATGGTTTTATGTAGCGGTCTAATTCAGCGAGATACACTGTTAATCAGAATAAAATGTTTTTCCTCTTGGCATATACTGGATTTATAGTATGTGTGATCCTCCTACCCTTTACCCTACTCCATGCTCCTACCCCTTATCTCCCCCCCCTGATGCCACAGTGCCCTTCGCTCAGACAGGGAAACCCTCACTACTTTATGGCTCCTCCCGGTGATGGGGGTCCCCCCCCCCCCCCCCTCAGATCAAGCTATACTCTTAAAACATTAGGAGACTCAATACCCCTGAGAAAAGGTCACAGCTGCTTCTCCTTTTAAAAAAGGCAAAGGCTGATGTGGAGTTTCTCCAGGAAACACACTTCAGATCAGACAATATCCATAAACTTCAGAACTCCTTCTGTCCTACGGTGTATCATGCGACTAACGATGACTCCAAATCCAAAGGAGTGTCCATATTAATCTCCAAAAATGTGTCCCTTTCAAGTTCAAGACGCAGTGCTCGACACCAATGCTAGATGCATATTGCTCAGGGGCAAATTACACAACAAACCTATCACACTGGCTAACCTTTATGCCCCCAACAGGCAGCAAGTCCCCTTTTTCTGCAATACCTTACAAAGTATCACATTGTTTTACAGGGGAATGCTGGTTGTGGGGGGTGACTTCAACCTGGCCCTCACCTCATCTCTCGACTCCTCTTCTGGATCCTCCGCCATAACATTTAGCGCATTACACGCCTTCAAAACACTGCTAACTAACTTAACCCTGCATGATATGTGGCACACACTATATCCCAATACTAAGGATTTCACCTTTTATTCTGCACCACACCACAAATCTACAAAGTATAGATTTCTTTTTGACTCAAACAGACTTGGACTCCTTACTAACTGCTACCATTGACCCTAGAATCCTGTCGGATCACCATCCCATCTCCGTCACCATCACTTTTCCTACAACTCCCTCAAGGTCAATGATCTGGCGAATGGACAACTCCCTCCTCAATAAACCAGAGCACATAAAGAGAATAAACGCATGCCTACAGCACTATTTTCAAGAGAATGCCTCCTCCGATACCCACCCGATGTCCCTTTTGGGCTGCACACAAATGTGTCATCCAAGGCAAACTTATATCCACTGCCGCAACTAGGTGGAAAGCTAGACAAGCACGACTTGATGAACTATCGGAGCGCATTCATTCTCTGGAAAAGAAGCACAAACAATCACTAGCAGAAAAAACTTTTAAAGATCTATTGATGGCCAGAGAAGACCTTCTTGAGGAACTTGTAAAATCAACCAGTCGCAAGTACGCCCTTGCACAACGACTTTACTATGAATTCGGGAACAAATCGGGTGAACTACTCGCTAGGGCTCTTCAAAACAAAAAGGCTGCCACGGCCATCCATTCTATTTTGGATCCTTCAGGACGCAAAATAGAAACTTTTCAGACAGAGCAAAACAATTTAAACTGTTCTACTCCAAACTATATAATTTACCTACCCCTTTGACGACAGACCTCACCTAGGACAGGAAAAAATTGATAGAGGACTTCTTAACCCTGGCTCTTTATTCGTCCCCAATGGCAAGAATTGGGGTCAATGGTCACCTGTCGGATGCCTTCTCCCCCATCATGTTAATTATCACGCTGAAACCCAAGCTTTGCAGGCTTAGGACTAATCCATCTATCAGAAGAGTTACAATCAAAGATAACCAATATAAATTGGCCGCATATCCTTATGTTTCTCACGGACCCCATAATCACAATTCTCTATCTCCTAAAAGACTTCTCTCTTCAAATCCCTCTCCAACCTCCAAACTAGTTTTGTTAAATCTAAGGCCCTCAATGTCTCCTCTACCCAACTCTTTAATGACACAATGCCAGGCCAACTTCCCTTTTGGATGGGATATCATGCCATCACCTATGTAGGTATCCAGTTACCAGCTAAACTAGACAACCTTTTACTCTAGAAACTTCTTACCCATTATTAAGACTATACAAAAAGACCTCCAAGATTGGAATAAGGGCAGTTTTTCATGGTTTTGGGAGGGCAGCCATCCTGAAAATGAACATACTTAACAGACTCTTATATCTGCTGCAGACGGTACTGATCAAACTCCCCCCTTCTTTCTTCACCACCTCTAAAAAAATTTGTTTGAAATTTATATGGGTTGACAAACATCTGCGTATACGCTGGGAGAAACTGGTGACACCTAAACTGAAGGGAGGAAGTGGTCTCCCGGATTTACAAAAATACTACTAGGCATGCCATATGTCCAAAATCATGGACTGGTACCTGTACGTCAAACTTAAGGCTTGGACTGGCCTCTAGGAGGCGTTCTCATTTCCAATACATCACTTACCATGGATAAGTGCTCTCGGGACCCAGAGGGAGAGTAGGTTGCATCCCCTAATCGGCCCAACTTTACAGATCTTCCGTAATGTTTGCAATAAGATGAACACTAGATTAAAACCCAGACTTTCCTCCGGGTATACCAGACCTTCATACTACCGAGCACACCCGTAAAGCACTCAGAGCAGGATCCCTCTTTGACAAAGGGAAGATTATCTCTTTCCAAAATCTCTCATCCAAACTTCCGGACACAGCTATTCCCTTGTTTAATTTCCTCCAGATCAGACATTTTTTGCTCAATTCCACCCCGCCTACCCAATGGGACAGAGATTTAACGCTTTTTAAAGGTATATGCACCAGATCTGAACCTCAAAGGCATGTCATATCAGATATGTATGCCTTACTATTTGCTAAAAAATCTACTAAAGATGATATTGCCAGCCAAAAATGGGAAAAACAAAGACTGACTTAAAGTGGTGTTGCACACAAACAAAATTAAAAAATTCATGAATGTTCCTAAAAAAGATTTGGAAAAATGTTATATATTTTTTTTTTCTTACCTCCTAAATCCCTTTTGCTAGGGGGTCCCTCGTAGTCTGCCTCCTTCAGTGCCTGGGCTGGTGACATCACTTCCCCTCCGTGCAGGAAGGGCTCAGCTCTGCCCCCTCCTTCTTGTCAATCCTCTGGGACACATGACGGGTCCCAGATGACTGCGCGGCCAATCACTGTGTGCGACGCCACTCATGCATGCGCAGTGGGTGCCCAGCTGTGCAATACAGTTGCAATACCGGCGCCACCGAGCGGAGGGGGGGGACAAGCGGGGCTTCGATCCCCCGCATCGCTGGACCCTGGATCAGGTAAGTGTCCAATTATTAAAAGTCAGCAGCTGCAGTATTTGCAGCGGCTGACTTTTTTTTTTTTTTTTTTAAATTTTTTTTTAGAATGGTTACTCCTCTTTAACTCAAGACTGGGACCACATCCTTACCCACATACATAAAGGCTCTCTGAACGTTTCCACACAGGAAAACGGATACAACATTTTCTCAAGGTGGTATAGACCTCACGATAAAATCCAGATTCCACCCCAGCGTCCCACCACTATGCTGGCGATGCAATAATGCCCACGGTTCACTGATACACATATGGGGGGAATGCCCCCTAAAACAACCTTATTGGAAAGAGATAGTCTTACTTTACTAATCATTACCTACACCCCGGATTTTACCCCATCCCAATATTTACTCCATCACACCTCCATCCCCCCAAGGGGCGTATAAAGTCCCTCACCTGATTAATGCGGCCAAACTTTGCATTCCCACCCATTGAAGGACTACTTCTCCCCCCAGTATACCCGAATGGTTACGTAGAGTGGGTAAGATAGCTGAGATGGATGATCTAACACACCAGGTGAGACACCCCTTCAAAGTTTCACACATCATGGGCATGCTGGCTACATCTTAAGGAATCAGCAGAATAACATAGCCTCATATCTGAATCCCAATAGCTTGACCTGAGGGGCAGAACCGGCTACATCTCTACAGATACACCTCCTCCCCACTCCCTCCATAAGCCCTCCTACTCATAACCCCCCCCCCCCTTCCTCCCCACTATAATCAAATAATGGTCTCACGGACAGATCTGTATGACCATTAAATCGAGCTCAGGTCACAGTGCCTGGACAGAGCCGTAAAAGCAAACCACTCTGTAGACAGCATCCACACAACCTTGAGATTGGTACAATGGCATTTAAAAGTCAGGCAGGGGAATCTTCCACCCAAACGGTTAGATCCTGACGGGTGTTTGGGTGCGGTAGCTAACTATCTGCTCTCACTGAGTTATGTGCGGTACAAGTCAGTTACAGAGTCCTTCACAAGAATATGACGTACCATTTCAGCTTGGAGACCTCTTAAAGTTGTATCTGTTATAGCTGAGTTATACAAGTAACAACTTGATTGTACCTCTTCTGTATTTTATCTGTACACCAAGATTTACAATGCATTTCAACAGTTTGTTTCAAGATTGTAACGATATTCTGCTCAATGTCCTATTGTATGTACTATGCAAAATCTTTAATAAAAACATTGAAACAAAAAAAGTAACATGTTAACATTAAGATTTTGTAACTTGCAGACTTCAATTTCAATTGAATACGTGTCAAAATTCAATACTTGCCTATGTCTTGGGTGCATGAGTTCATTGACTGATTGGGAACTGCACAGTACGTAACTACTTTAGATCTGACTAGTGGTTACTGGCGTATACCCCTAACTGAAGCTGCAGGAGAAAAAAGGCATTCTGTATCCCCAGTGGTCATTCCAGTGTAAGCGGATGGTTTGCATAGTAAACCTGCCTCTTTCCAGCGTGTTGAACAAGACAGACCATATTGTCAAAAGGCAGCCGATTTGCATGATGTAGTAATCCACAGCCCTGGCTGGGAGTCTCATTTGTACCTGGTGCAAGCAGTAGTAGATTCCCTTAGGCCCCTTTCACACTGGGGCAGTGGGTGCGTCATCGGTAAAGCGCTGCGTGCTTTACCATCAATTTTGCGGCGCTATTCGGTCGCTAGCTGGGCGCTTTTACCCCCCCGCTAGTGGCCGAGAGAGGGTTGAAAGCACCCACAAAGCGCTGCTGTAGCAGCGCTTTGCCGGCAGTATAGCCGCACTGCCTATTGAATTCACCGCTCCAAAGATGCTGCTAGCAGGACTTTTTTTTTTTGCGTCCTTCCAGCACATCACTCCAGTGTGAAAGCCCTCGGAGACACAGGAGTGGCTCTTTCAGGGCACTTTGTAGGTTCTATTTTTAGCGCTGTAGCTCCTGCAAAATGCCCTAGTGTGAAAGGGATCTTGGGAAAGCAGGGCTTACTGCCAACCCAAGAAGTGCACTATAGGCTTGGAGGAGGCCAAATACCTGATATACATCATTGGTCAAGGGACCAATTAAGACTCAAGATTGAGGCTATTCAAAAGTGGCTCCAAACCTTAAATAAAAAGCAAGTCCAAGCATTTCTTGGAATTACAGGCTATTCTAGGTTTTCTATTCACCAATGCAACAACACTGACGGATCTGAAGGGTAGTAGGTCAGTTATGTTTAAGTGAATTTCTGAGGCCGAAAAGGTATTTCAAAGATTGAAGCAAGCTTTGTGCACAACCAGTACTTATGAAACCAAGATATCAGAAACGTTTGTGGTACAGACACACCCCTGATGTGGTACTGGGTGCGGTTCTGTCCTAAATCCTAAATGGGGAGAAGCACCCTGTGGTTTACCCTAGCAGAAAGCTGAAGACGTGAGCCAAACTATGCCATTGTTGAGAAGGAATGATTGGCTGTCATGTGGCCCTTTTATTTACCCTCAAATATTGCCTGTTGTATAGACTAGTCACTGATCATCCATCTCAAGTGGGTGTGTGATAAAAAGGAGTAAAATGGTCACGTGTGAAAAAACTATTAGGTGGTTATGGATTCCCCCCTATTAATTATAAATAAGTATTAACTTCTCTATTCCTATAGTTGGCTAATCTGGCAAAGCTCTGGTTTAGTTACTGGTGATAGTACAATAATGTTAGCTATTAAAAATAAACACACTGCTTTATATAAACAAGGGTCTAATTTCTCAAGAAAAAAGAATTGCCAACATAACATCACTAAAGGATAATATTACAGAGCATATAATTCAAAAACATCAATGATGCCTTACGCAAGGTTGTCCTCTATGACCAGTATCGTCAGCTGGGTTTGCTGGAATGAGAGCCATAAGGCAAGAGATTTTTCCATTCAATGAGCACTTTTAAACTGCATTCAGAACCCACCCATACAAAACACCCATCTAGCCTTCTATCCAATGGAAAAGAGATTAAGAGGCAGTCCTTCTAAATATCTTTCCCTACTCCAGGAAGCCTGCTGTAGTGTCCACTAGGGGCAGCGTTTGTCCATAAATCATCGCTATCGGATCCAGGTCAAATCTTTATGGACAGCTGGCCTTGGATCTTCTGTATCTCAACCTAGCCTATTAGTCATCATGGCAGCAGTGTTATTTTTTTTTTTTAATCTTTGTTGGCAGACGTGTTAATCAAGCACTTAATTATACCATGAGGTCTGGAGCCAAACTTTTTGTTCCCATACTCCCCTGCCAGGGGGCATGACTTTTCTTTCAGGTGAAGGTTCTGATGTTACAAAGTCCTAATGGGTAACCTGTTAAATAGCATTCCAGGCGGCTCCCTAGAGTGATGAGGCTTGGTGTATCCAGGTTACATATTCAAACACATCTTGTATTTTATGATTTAAACATGTTGCCTTCCAACACATGACAAGGTGAATCATGCCTTTACAAGCATTTAAACTTGCGGTGGGACAGGGAACATTTAGGACCACTTATCTGCCCTTTCTCCTGGCCATTGCTTTGTCGGGACAGTTGATCAGCCTCAGCGACAGGCGAGGTGGTTGTGAAGGCACTATGCTTCACCCCACATGCTTTCATATGTGGGAAACTAAGGTGGAATCCAGTCTGGGTTTTCGGGGGCTACCATGGCAGTGTGGATTCCGAGCCAGACTTTGCTAACAACTTTTGACCAGCAGCAGGTTGGATAAAGAAGGAAGCGCTGGAGCAAAAGGAAGCTCTGCCTGTAACTTGGGAAAGCTACCAAAGAGAGGCGCATGTGGAAATTGCTCTGTAAACAAAAAAAAAAAAGATTTTTATTGACTGGGAAAAGCCCTTCACCTGTTGGGGTATGGAATCTGCCCTGTTAAGTTTAGTGCTTGGATGGTGAAGATTTACTTTTTGTTCTGTTTTGTTTGCAACATTTTTAAATAAAACCGACCAGAGTTTTAAAAAAGACCTGCCTTTTTCACAGGTAAGTTGATCCTCGCTTGAACACCCACACTATGTAAAATCCTGGGCGGTTTTTAGTTTGCTGCAAACTGGCATTCTTTCCACTGTAAAAGTGGCTTGGATTGCATCTTTCACATTTGAATCTTGGGCCAAACACAAACAAAACACCCTTGACTAGGTTTACATGCTTAAAGTGGTGTGCCCCTTAAAAAAAAAAAAAAAAAAACAATTACAAGTCAGCAGCTGCAAATACTGCAGCTGCTGACTTGTAATTGTTTTTTTTTTTTTAATAATCGGACACTTACCTGACCCAGGGTCCAGCAATGCGGGGGAACAAAGCCCTCCCCTCGTTCCCAGCTCTGCTTGCGTCACCGGCATTCTTACTGTGGGCACCCGGCTGTGGCTTCACAGCCGGGCACCCACTGCGGATGCGTGATGCGCGGCACAGTCATCCGGGACCTGACACGTGTCCCAGATGACTGACTACGCTGAGGGGAAGTGATGTCACCAGCCCGGGCACTGAAGGAGGCAGACTACAAGGGACCCCTAGCAACAGGCATTTAGAGGTGAGTTCATTTTTATTTATTTTTTCCAATTATTTTTTTTAAATATTTTTAGGAACTTAAGCAATTTTTGGGGGGAAACACCACTTTAAAGTGATTAAGTTTTTTTTTTTTTTTTCCCCTATAAGAATAACAAACTTGTTATACATACCTATGTTGCAATGGATTTGCACAGAGCAGCCCGGATCCTCCTCTTCTTGGGTCCCTCTTCTGTGATCATGGCCCCTCCCTCCTGTTCAATGCCCCCACAGCAAGAGGCTTGCTAAGGGGACACCTGAGCTTAGTCACAGCTCCCTGTTTACATTCAGACATGGAGCCCTGACCTGGGCCTCCCTCCCCTGATTTGGCTGGCTGACATTGATTGCAGCGGCAGCCAATGGTGCCGCTGCTGTGTGTCAGCCAATCAGGAGGTGGAATTTTGGACAGTTGAGACACTTGTGGACATCGCTCAACACAGAGGGTCCTCGGGTAAGTGTGAGGGGTGCTGCACACAGAAAGTTTTTTATCTTAATGCATAGAATGCATTAAGATAAAAAAAAAAAACTTCTGCCTTTACAACAACCACTTTATACATATGACTGTGATGAACAGCTATAACTTCCAAGTTTTTTTTTTAGACCCCCAGATCTCTAATCTGTCCTCCAAAAACTTCCAATAAAACTGACATTTGTTTGATCAGATGCTTTGCAAGCCGGTAACAGCTTGTAAACTACAAACCCAAACTGGATGTGATGTAATGCAAGTAGTTTCCAGTTTCATATACCATAGAGACGATTGAACAAGAAAAGTTTCTCTATCTGTATGATAAGCTGACCCGGCCACCCACATTGGTCCTTGGCTCCCTGGTGAAATGGGTGAGCCTGAGAAAGGTGACTGTATGTGTGTGTGTGTGTGTGTATGTATGTATGTGTGTAATATATATGTATGTATGTATGTGTGTGTGTGCACAGTATACCCCTCACATTTTTGTAAGTACTTTATTATATCTTTTCATGGGACAGCATTGAAGAAATTACACTTTGCTACAATGTAAAGTAGTGAGTGTACAGCTTGTATAACAGTGTAAATTTGCTGTCCCCTCAAAATAACTCAACACACAGCCATTATGTCTAAACAGCTGGCAACAAAAGTGAGTACACCCCTAAGTGAAAATGCCCAAATTGGGCCCAAAGTGTCAATATTTTGTGCAGCCACCATTATTTTTCAGCACTGCCTTAATCCTCTTGGGCATGGAGTTCACCAGAGCTTCACAGGTTGCCACTGGAGGCCGCTCCTCCATGATGATACCATGGAGCTGGTGGATGTTGGAGACCTTGCTCTCCTCCACCTTCCAATTCGAGGATGCTCAATAGGGTTTAGGTCTGGAGACATGCTTGGCCAGTCTATCTTTACCCTCTGCTTCCTTAGCAAGGCAGTGGTCATCTTGGAGGTGTGTTTGGGGTCGTTATGTTAGAATACTGCCCTGCGGTCCAGTCTCCGAAGGCAGGGAATCTTGCTCTTCTTAGTTATGTCACAGTACATGTTTGCGTTCATGGGTTCCTAAATGAACTGTAGCTCTCCAGTGCCGGCAGCACTCATGCAGCCTCAGAATATGACACTCCCACCACCATGCTTGACTGTAGGCATTCATGGTTCCCTCAATGAACTGTAGCTTCCTAGATCCGGCAGCACTCATGCAGCCCCAGATCATGACACTTGTCTTTGTACTCCTCACCTGGTTGCCACCACACATGCTTTATACCATCTGAACCAAATAAGTTTATCTTGGTCTCATCAGACCACAGGACATGGTTACAGTAATCCATGTCCTTAGTCTGCTTGTCTTCAGCAAACTGTTTGCAGGCCTTCTTGTGTATCATCTTTAGAAGAGGCTTCCTTCTGGGACGACAGCCATGCAGACCAATTTGATGCAGTATACTGTATATATGGTCTGCACACTGACAGCCCCCCCCCCCTTCAACCTCTGCAGAAATGCTGGCAGTACTTATACGTCTATTTCCCAAAGACAACCTCTGGATTTGACCCTTAGCACGTGCACTCAACCTCTTTAGTCGACCATAGCGAGGCCTGTTCGGAGTGGAACCTGTCCTGTTAAAACGATGTATGGTCTTGGCCACCATGCTGCAGCTCAGTTTCAGGGTCTTGGCAATCTTCTTGGAGCCTAAACCATCTTTATGTAAAGCAACAATTCTTTTTTTCAGATCCTCAGAGGATTCTTTGCCATGAGGTGACATGTTGAACTTCCGGTGACCAGTAAGAGAGAGAGCGATAACGCCTAATTTAATGCACCTGTTCCCCCTTCACACCTGAGACCTTGTAACACTTAGGAGTTACATGACACGGGGAGGGAAAATGGCTAATTGGTCCCAATTTGGCTTTTTCACTTAGAGGTGTACTCCCTTTTGTTGCCAGCGGTTTAAACATTAATGGCTGTGTTGAGTTATTTTGAAGCTACGGCACATTTTACACTTTTATACAAGCTGTACACGTGTGTGTGTGTGTGTGTGTGTGTGTGTCTATGTATGTATATGTATATGTGTGTGTGTGTGTGTGTGTATGTATATATATTAGCATGTATACACAGTGGGGATGGAAAGTTTTCAGACCCCCTTACATTTTTCACTGTTATATTGCAGCCATTTTCTAAAATCATTTAAGTTCATTTTTTTCCTCATTAATGTACACAGCACCCCATATTGACAGAAAAACACAGAATTGTTGACATTTTTGCAGATTTATTAGAAAGAAAAACTGAAAAATCACACGGCCCTAAGTATTGAGACCCTTTGCTCAGTATTTAGTACAAGCACCCTTTTGATCAAATACAGCCATTAGTCTTTTTGGGAAAGATGCAACAAGTTTTTCACCCCTGGATTTGGGGATCCTCTGCCATTCCTCCTTGCAGATCCTCTCCAGCTCTCAGGTTGGATGGTATCCGTTGGTGGACAGCCATTTTCAGGTCTCTCCAGAGATGCTCAATTGGGTTTAAGTCAGGGCTCTGGCTGGGCCATTCAAGAACAGTCACAGAGTTGTTGTGAAGCCACGCCTTCCTTATTTTAGCTGTGCTTGGGGTCATTGTCTTGTTGGAAGGTAAACCTTTGGCAACCAGTCGTCCTGTCCCTGCAGCTGAAAAACACCCCCACAGCATGATGCTGCCACCACCATGCTTCACTGTTAGGACTGTATTGGACAGGTGATGAACAGTGCCTGGTTTTCTCCACACATACCACTTAGAATTAAGGCCAAAAATTTCTATCTTGGTCTCATCAGACCAAAGAATCTTATTTCTCACCATCTTGGAGTCCTTTAGGTGTTTTTTTTTTTTTTTTTAGCAAGCTCCATGCGGGCTTTCATGTCGTGCACTGAGTAGAGGTTTCCGTCAGGCCACTTTGCCATAAAGCCCCAACTGGTGGAGGGCTGCAGTGATGGTTGACTTTCTACAACTTTCTCCCATCTCCCGACTGCATCTCTGGAGCTCAGCCACAGTGATCTTTGGGTTCTTCTTTACCTCTCTCACCAAGGCTCTTCTCCTTCGATAGCTCAGTTTGGCCAGACAGCCAGCTCTAGGATGGGTTCTGGTCGTTCCATTTAAGGATTATGGAGGCCACTGTGCGCTTAGGAACCTTAAGTGCAGCAGACATTTTTTTGTAACCTTGGCCAGATTTGTACCTTGCCATAATTCTGTCTCTGAGCTCTTCAGGCAGTTCCTCTGACCTCATGATTCTCATTTGCTCTGACATGCACTGTGAGCTGTAAGGTCTTGTATAGACAGGTGTGTGGCTTTCCTAATCAAGTTCAATCAGTATAATCAAACACAGCTGGACTCAAATGAAGGTGTAGAACCATCTCAAGGATGATCAGAAGAGATGGACAGCACCTGAGTGTCACAGCAAACGGCCTGAATACTTAAAACCATGTGATATTTCAGTTTTTCTTTAACCAGTTAACAACCAGCCCATAGCCGAATGACGGCTACAGGGCGGTTTGTTAACTCTGGGAGGGTGTACATGGATGTCCTCCCAGAATTCCGCTCTCGTGCGCCCCCTGGGACGCACATCCAAGAACTTCCGTGACCGCCGGGTCCAGAGGACCCTGCGCATCACGGTGAACGCCCGCTGATCACGGCCATTTACCACGTGATCACGCCGTCAAATGACAGCACGATCACACGTCAACAAACCAGCGTGATTTCCGGTTCCTCCCTCCCCGCCCAGTGAGAGGGGAGAGATCGGTGGCAGCAGCGCTGTGGGCTGCATGTGTAGTGCCCACAGCCTGCTCAGTGAGAGAGCCATCCAGCCCTGCTCACCGATCCCAGCCATGCTCTGCATACCCAGCCATGCTTTACATGCTCGTCCATGCTCTGCATACCCAGCCATGCTTTGCATACCCGTCCATCCATACTCCGCATACCCGGCCATCCATACCCGGCCATTCGTACTCTGCATACCAGGGGTCAAGTCCTGGGGAATAAAGTGTAGGAACTCCCACCCAAGATCCACTCGCCCACCAAAAAAAAAAAGATGCGCTCATATGCACGAACACTTCGAAAGTGGTATTTTTCATCCAATTTTCATATTGTGTGTATGAAGCTTATCTGTTGGTACATAAAAAAAAAACAATTATCAATAAACATAAATACGGTATTCCTCTGAATAACCAGCATTCATTCAATTGTGCTTCCATGAAAATGTGAACATTATGTTTTGATCTTTATTGGGGAATTTTATTTTGTATATAGAGTGTTTGTTTTATGTGGTGAGTTTACACTTTTCATTGAACAGAGTTTAGATAACACAGGGTTAAATGGAAAGGTCCTAAATTAACTGCACATTATCTGGACAGAATGCTTGGGGAGATAGTGATGTGTTCCTGCTTAGATGTATGTTAGCTTGGGGGGCTGCAAACTCTGCAGGGCTCCAACACACACTCGCTGCTATTCCAACCCTTCACATATTTCCTCATAAACTTCCCTCCTGGCATTTAAACTTTGCCAGGTATTGTGCTCAGCTTACCACCCCAAACTGATGTTCCTCCCTCAGCTCACCTCTCTCCCTGCATGTCCTGTGAGCAGAATAGCTGTGCTCCTCCTCTGGGTTCTCTCATCATATGGCACTGAAGATAGGAGGGGGGATTCAGTGGGACACACAGAGCAAGTATGCAGGAGACTGGGGGGGAGATGAGGAGACAAAAAATCAGGAGGGGCCGGCGGGGAGGAGCGCATCACGAGAGGTCTGACTAAATACAATCTCTTAGCAGCAGGGACCTGATCTACCCGTCAACTAGATGTGATTGACAGGTAGATCGAAGCGGAAGCTGTCATGGGGCCCCTACTGGCAATGCCTGGATGGTCAGGTGTGCGGCACTTACTATTGCGAGGTGTGTCGGCAGCTGCTGGTGTAGCACCTGCCACACAGCTTGCATACTTCAAACTCTTGCAGGACACAGCTGCTAATGGGAACTGAGTTCCTGTTGTGGAAAAAGTTCAGGAACTCCGTTCCCATGCGTTCCCGCAGGACTTGAGCCCTGCTGCATACCCATATATGGATAACTAATACAGATGCACTATAACCAAATATAAAAGAAAAACCTTATTATCTAACATAATACAATAGCTTAATTTGTGAATAAGCCCTCTTGTTTTGTGGCTCTATTCTGGAAATACCAATTAGGTCTGTAAGCTTCCCTTATCTTGTTTATTTTCTAACCCTTTGAATTATAACCTGGGGGACGGTATAGATAGACTTGCAGACTCTTTTTGTAAGACATAAAACCACTGTCTATTCGTTAGACAGTGAACTCAAATTAACCTCCAAAAAGAACTCCTATAAACAAGATGCCTTTGGTTTTGCTCAAAGCATCCATGAAAAATGTACATAATAGAAGTGTGTGTGTGTGTGTGTGTGTGTGTGTGTGTGTGTGTGTGTGTGTGTATATATATATATATATATATATATATATATATATATATATATATATATATATATATATATATATATATATATAATCTCTTTTAACCCCAAATATTCTGACAATAGAGAGAATCCAGCGATCATCCACCACTGTTGTCTTCCGTGGACGTCCATTGTTTTTTATGTTACTGAGCTCACCACTGCATTCTTCTTTCCTCAATGTACCAAACTGTTGATTTGGTCACTCCTAATGTTGCAGTTTTTGAAGCCTTACAATGACTTGTTAAACTTGCATGGGCAGCTCCTTTAAACGCATGCTGTAGGTTCACAGCAATAGATTCCAAATACCACACTTGGAATCAACTCCAGACCATTTACCTGCTTAATTGATAGAGACCTAATGGAGTAGCCAACACCTGGCCGTGAAACTGCTTTTGATTCAATCGTCCAATTACTTTTGGCCCCTTTGTAAAAAAAGGGGGGTGGCTATTCTTCAGAGCTGTAATTCCTAAACCCTACCTCCAATTTGGATGTACATACCCTCAAATTAAACCTAAGTGTGCGCACTTTCAGCCCATATCCATTATACAACTTTAGCTTGAATATGTTTTGGTAAATACCTGAGAAAAATTGTGCCTGTGTCCATATACATACATACACACACACCGATATAATATAAATATATATATATATACTCTAACTATGTGTACAGTGAATTATTTATACCCCTTGAAATGTTCCACATTTTGTCATGTTACAACCAAAAACATGTTTTATTGGCATTTTATGTGATAGGCCAACACAAAGTTGCACATTAATTGTAAAGTGTAAGGAAAACGATAAATGTTTTTAATTTTTTTAGATTTTTTTACAAATCTGAAAAGTTAAAATGTCCTTTCTTTCTGCATTGCAAAGACGCATTTGGTGTGAATGGAGCCTACATGGATCATTGATGTTTTGATTGATGCACTTCCTTTTTATATAGATTTGTTATGACATGAATTTTGTGTGTGTGTGTGTGTGTGTGTGTGTGTGTATGTGTATATATAATCTCTTCCGGCTGTTTTAGGTAGCCAGTGTACTTTCAGAAGCAGCTGTTGAACACAAATTTTGTTCTTTTATTGTAAATGGTGCCATTGCTCTTGTTATGAAAATGGTCTATTTTTTTACTTACTAGTTTGAGTGTTATCTGGTATGAAAAGTCTGACTTTGTATCAAGTTTCCTCCTCCCTTTTTTTTTTTTTTTTTTAAGTTTTCTGTTTAATATGTTCTTTATGTAACACTTCTAGGTCATTTTCAAGAGACTGGGACGTAACAGAATATGGAGTGTGTGAACTGGTGGATATTGTATCAGAGATACCGGATACCACAATATGTGTTTCTCAGCAAGAAAATGAGACTGTAATCTCCATTCCTAGAAGGGGTATTAAACATATTTTATATGGCTACACTATAGGAGCAGTATGTTTTTTAATAATAAAATAAATGGTGGCAGCCAATGAAAATGGATGTTTTGGGTTTTCACCAATTTACAATATTTTGTTACACAATGCATCTTGTTGCCAAAATGGATTTGTTTGTCAATGTTATGGTTTTATACAGAAATGTATAGGTTAAGTATTGCACAGCAATCCTATCAAATCATAAAGTATATATTTGTGCAAACGAATTAAGGAAAAAAACCTTCTGTACTCAATAAATGTACAATTCTTCCCAATGTTTTCTTTGCAAGTACAGGAAAAAAAAAACTGCTCTTTGCAGAAATCCAGCTTATGCCACTCTGTTTGTGTTCTGCACTTGACTTGCCTCTGCTGCATTGAAATCTGTTTTGTCAGCCCTGCATTATTTCCTGCTGAACTAAACCTTTCCTTTTCATCTTCATAATGTAAGGGTGAGGGTGTTCTTTCTTCTGAAAGGAGTAAAGTAAGCCAGAGCTGATGACTCTGCTTGTGATTTCAGTGCAGCAGAGGCTGCATTGTCAGCACAGAAGAAAAAGTTGTCTCACTGGATTTCTGGCAGATCACCAGGTATTTTTTTTCACAGCATATAAACGGACAAAACCTGGGGAAAGGTGAAAGTATTGCAAGGATGTACTGAATGGTCTGGTGTTTTTGTTTGTTTTAATTTTTTATTTTTACCCCCCCCCCCCCCCCAACATCTAGAGTGACATTTTTGCCTATTCTATGCAAAATAGCTCAAGCTCTGTCAGCTTTAATGGAGAGCACAGCTCTGTAAACAGCAATTTTCAAGTCTTGCCACAGATTCTTAAATGGATTTAGGTCTGGGCCATTCTAACACATGAATATGCTTTGATTTAAACCATTCCATTGTAGCTCTGGCTGTATGTTTAGGGTCATTGTCCTGCTGGAAGTTTAACCTCTGCCCCAGTCTTTTGCAGACTCTAACATGTTTTTGTCTAAGATTGCCCTGTATTGGCTCCGTCCAGCTTCTGGTCTACTCTGACCAGCTTCCCTGTCCCTGCTGAAGTAAAGCATCCCCACAACATGATGCTGCCACCACCATGTTTCACAATGGGGATGGTGTGTTCAGGGTGATGTGCAGTTTTAGTTTTCCGCCACAAATAGTTTTGCTTTTAGGGCAAAAAGTTCAATTTAGGTGCCATCTGACCAGAGCACCTTCTTCCACATGTTTGCTGTGTCCCCCACATGGCCTCTCGCAAACTGCAAACATTACTTCTTATGGCCTTCTTTCAACAATTGCTTTCTTCTTGCCCCTCTTCCATAAAGACCAGATTTGTGGAGTGCACGACTAATGGTTTTTCTGAGGTTAGATTCTCTAACCTGAGCTGTGGATCTCTGCAGCATCCCAGAGTTACTATGGGACTATTGGCGGCTTCTCTGATTAATGCTCTCCTTGGCCGGCCTGGCAGTTGTGCCATACTCTTTCCATGTTCAGATGATGGATTGAACAGTGCTCCGTTAGTGGTTCAAAGCTAGGGATATTTTTTATAACCTAACCCTGCTTTGAACTTCTTCTCCACAGCTTTGATCCCTGTGCTGTCTGTGTTCCTTGGCCTTCATGATGCTGTTTAACTAAGGTTCTCTAACAAACTTCTGAGGGCTTTACAGAACAGCTGTATTAATACTGAAATTAAATTACACACTGGTGGACTCTATTTATTAGGTTACTTTTGAAGGCAATTGGTTCCACTAGATTTTAGTTAAAGGGGGCTTAATACAAATGTATGCAATACTTTTCAGATATGTATTGGTAAAAAAAAAAATGGAAAACCATTTTAATAGTTAGTCAAGTTTAAAAATGACACAAGTCCATCTAGTTCAACCAATAAAAAAAAATCCTACTAAAATAAATACACAATCCTATACCCACAGTTGTAGTCCATACCTCTCAATACAAGAAAGGACTTTGCTAGCTTTGGAAACTGCAGCTTGGCATTGCATGCTTATATTAAGCTTATCAAAAAAACCCAGATCCTTCTCCCCTATGGATTCCCCCAGTTGTACGCCTGCCCCCCTAGTATGTATGATGCATGCATATTTTTGGCCCTCAAGTGCATAACTTGATGATTTTTCAACATTAAACTTCCATTTACAAAATAGTTGCCCAATTAGTACATTTAGGTCAGCTTGTAAGTTGGAGACATCCTGTAAAAGCATTATTCCACTACATAGCTTGGTGTCATCTGCAAAGACTGAAATGGTACTTTTAATCCCAGATCCTGTATTGTGTATAAAGATATTAAAAAGCAAGGGTCCCAACACTGAACCTTGGGGTACACCACGAATGCCCATAATCCAGTCAGAGTAATAATACTTAACCACTCTTTGAATTTTATCGTTTAGCTAGTTTTCTATCCATTTACAAACTGCTCTTTCCAAGCTTGTAGACTTTACCTTACACATTAGCCATATGTGGGGAACTGTGTCAAATGCTTTTGCAAAATCCAAGTATACCACATCCACAGCCACCCCTCTGTTCAAGATTTTAGTTGTCACCTGAAAAAAAAAATTTTGTTTGACAACTTCTGCCTTTCATAAATACATGCTATCTGTTGCTTAAAATATTTTTTTCAGCAAGAACTCATCTATGTGGTCTTTTAACCACTTTCAGACCGGACCAATTTGCAGCCAAAGGACCAGGCCCCTTTTTGCGATTCGGCACTTCGTCGCTTTAACTGACAATTGCGCGGTCGTGCGATGTGGCTCCCAAACAAAATTGACGTCCTTTTTTTCCCACAAATAGAGCTTTCTTTTGGTGGTATTTGATCGCCCCTGCGGTTTTTATTTTTTGCGCTATAAACAAAAATAGAGCGACAATTTTGAAATAAATGCATTATTTTTTGTTTTTTGCTATAATAAATATCCCCAAAAATATATAAAAAAACATTTTTTTTCCTCAGTTTAGGCCGATACGTATTCTTCTACATATTTTTGGTAAAAAAAATCGCAATAAGCGATTATTGATCGGTTTGCGCAGAAGTTATAGCGCTTACAAGATAGGGGATAGTTTTATAGCATTTTTATTAATCATTTTTTTTTTATTAGTAATGGCGGAGATCTGCGATTTTTTTTTTTTTTTTTTTTTTTTTTTTTTTTTTTTTTGTGACTGCGACATTATGGCGGACACATCGGATATTTTTTAAATAGCAATTAATGCTATTTAAATGCATTGATTTCTGTATAAATGACACTGGCAGTGAAGGGGTTAACCACAAGGGGGCAGTGTAAGGGTTAAGTATGCCTAGGGGTGTGTTTTTTACTGTGGGGGGGCGTGGCTGTCAGCTAGTGAATGCTGATCTCTGCTCCAATCACAGGGAGCACAGATCGGCGTCACTAGTTGCTAGGCAGAACGGGGAGATGCTGTTTATCTCGACATCTCCCCGTTCAGCCGCCCCGTGAGACGATCGCGGGGGCCCCAGCGGCGATCGAGTCCGCGGGGACCGCGATCGGACTCACGGGGGTCCCAACCGGCGCGGGAGCGCGCCGCTCCCGGCGCGCTCCCGATGGCACGGACAGGCTAAAGGAGGGACTTGTATATACGCCCTCCTGCCTGTACGTGCCATTCTGTCGACGTATATCGTCGTGCGCCGGTCGGCAAGTGGTTAAACGCTTCAGTATCTTCCAGACTATATAAATTAAACTACAGGGGGTCCCCGACTTACGAATGCCCGACCTACGAACAACCCCTACTTACGAACGGGGCGCTGCGGGGACCCTCCGCCATTTTTCACCGTCTTCCGGACGTTCTGCGCATGCGGGGCCATACGGAGCCTCGGGAAATGCCGGCAAACTACGGAAATGTCCGTAATTTGACGCGCATGCGCAAAACGGCATTAGACGGAACATCGGTAATGTCCGTATTTGTCGGTCTGCGCATGCGCGGCCGACTTACGAACATTTCCGACTTCCGTACAGGCGGGCAGTCCCTAACGAGTTCGTAACTCGGGGACCCCCTGTAGTAGGTCTGTTATTAATAATGCTTTTTATTGGAATTTTTTACAATAACATAAAGAAATGTATTGAAACAGTCTGTCATATAATAAAACATGGTGAGGGTAAACATTAGAGTAAGGGCATGCGACAGAACAAGTTAACAGGTATGAGTGTAGCGCCTAAACTATACTGGGTAGTGTGAGGTGTGTTGTCCCATATCCCCAGACACTCCGTCCCGGATCAAGCTGTGTCGGGGGGGGGGGGGGGAGAACAACCAACACACTTCATTGTCATTATGCAAAGTTTTATTTGAGAATAAGAAAGGTTAACAGGTAGTTACATGAATGTGGATTTATCCTTCATGTTAAACGGGGGGGGGGGGGGGGGGGGAGCATTATTTCCCTTGAGGGTAGAGCAAAAACTATCAAAGAAAAAAAAAAATTATACAAATAGTAACATAACTGTTATAACTGTATAAATTAAGGTGGTATAAGCAATCGGTCCCATGGAGTTCAGATGGGCGTGTCATATTGACAAGTGGTTTGCAGTATGGGTGATGTTTATAATGGGCCATGTGTTGATTTGCATTTAGCAGCGATATTGGTCTGTAATTGGTGACCAGGGAAGGGTCTTTTCCTGGTTTCGGAATAACCACTATGTGTGCGGTCAATAGGTCTCGTAGGTGTTCTGACGATGAGGCAAAAGCGCTGAATGTTGATAGAGGGGGAAGTTCCATATACAGCATGTTCTATAATATCCCACTGTTAGTCTGTCTGGGCCAGGGCTTTTGCCCCGTTTCATTTTTTTCAATGCCAGTATGGCTTCTTCTGTCAGAGGGCTGTCTAGGTCTTGAGCAATGGTGTTCGATATGGGGGAGGTGCTGTATTGCGTCAAGAAATCCGTAATTAACTGGGTCCCTGATGCCTTATTGTGTAACAGGTCGGTTGGGGGTAATTTTTTTTTTTTTTTTTTTTTTTTTTATATATATAGTTTTGTGTAATAGTCTACGAATCGTTTAGCTGTCGGGAAGGGGGGGGGGGGTGAATTGACTTTACGTCCTGAGGAATCGGTCAAGGAGTGTATCGTGGAGGCGGCTCTTAGCTTGTAGGGCTCTTTCTAATAACGTTCCAGCTTTGCCATATTCATAGTACATCTTTTGGGAAAGATTGTATTTGCGTTTTAAGTTGTTTGTCAAGAATGTCTAGGAGTTTGTTCCTGGTTTTTATTAAAGGGGATGTCGTAATGTAGAGAATAAGATTTCCTTTCATTTGAGCCCAGTCTTGCCACACAGATTTACTCCAGCCCTGAGAAATCCTCTTTTATTGTTCAGTTAGAAAGATCTTGACAAAGTGCTGAAAACTTTGTCAAAAACGCCCCCTTGCTGTGAGCGACAGGTGATTTACATATCTCATGCACAGACCAGAGTGAAAATGTATTCTCGAGTGAACAGCAAGAAGAATATAGGGGAGATGTATGTAGTCAGAGCTGGGCAGAGTAGAACATGCAGTGATCTGATGATTGTTATAGTGCAGTGTGTGTGTCTGA
This sequence comes from Lithobates sylvaticus, assembly GCA_028564925.1. Taxonomy (NCBI): domain Eukaryota; kingdom Metazoa; phylum Chordata; class Amphibia; order Anura; family Ranidae; genus Lithobates; species Lithobates sylvaticus. The sequence goes on along the minus strand of CM053031.1, from coordinate 189,747,944 downwards.
GGATACATTGATCACAGGATTTGTATGTGGGGGAGGGGTGGATGTCTCACTTTTTATAATTACACAGGATGTGCCTCTTTTAGGTTAGTGCATGAGATATGTAAATCACCTGTCACTCACAGCAAGGGGGCATTTTTGACAAGTTTTCAGCACTTTGTCAAGATCTTTCTAACTGAACAATAAAAGGATTTCTCAGGGCTGGAGTAAATCTGTGTGGCAAGACTGGGCTCAAATCAAAGGAAATATTTTTCTCTGCATTATGACATCCACTTTAAGACCGGACCATTTTGCTGGCTTAAGACCAGACCACTTTTTGCGATTCGGCACTGCGTCGCTTTAACTAACAATTGCGTGGTCGTGCGACGTGGCTCCCAAACAAAATTGATGTCCTTTTTTCCCCACAAATAGAGCTTTCTTTTGGTGGTTTTTGATAGCCCCTGCGGTTTTATTTTTTGCGCTATAAATAAAGAGCAACAATTTTGAAAAAAACGCATTCTTTTTTTACTTCTACTGCTATAATAAATATCCCCCAAAAATATATAAAACATTTTTTTTTCCTCCGTCTAGGCCGATACGTATTCTTCTACATATTTTTGGTAAAAAAAATTGGTTTGCACAAAAGTTAGTTTACAAAATAGGGGATAGTTTTATAGCATTTTATTTTTTACTAGTAATGGCGGCAAACAGCGATTTTTATTGTGACTGCTACATTATGGCGGGCACATTTTTGTGACCATTGTCATTTATACAGCAATCAGTGCTATTTAAATGCACTGATTCCTGTGTAAATGACACTGGCAGTGAAGGGGTTAACCAGGGGGTGGCAGTGTAGGGGTTAAGTGTTCCTAAGGGCGTGTTACTAACTGTGGGGGGCGTGGCTGTGTGTTAGTGAACACTGATCTCTGCTCCAATCACAGGGAGCAGACATCAGTGTTACTCATTGCTAGGCAGAACGGGGAGATGCTGTTTACTAACGCATCTCCCCGATCAGCCTTCCCGTGAGACGATCGCTGGAGCAATCGACTCCGCGGGACCCGCGACCAGACTCACGGGGGTCCCGATCGGCCGCATCGTCGCGGCGGCATTCTTAAAGGGACATGCCTGTATGGCTGTCCGTGCTATTCTGCCGACGTACATCGTGCGCAGGTCGGGAACCGGTTAAGGAGTGTAGGGTATCGGCCGATTGTGTGTGTTTTTTATGTGTATTTTCAAGTTTTTGAATGCTGAGGTCTAGGATATGTTTATTTTTTGCTTTCTTTTGGCTGCTGCTGCTGCGATGAGGATGCCCCGTATCACACACTTGTGAGCTTCCCACATATTGGCAGGGGAAGTGTCAGTATGCTTGTTTTCTGTGGCATGGGCACTTAAACACTTAACTGCCCAGACCAATTTTCAGCTTTCAGCACTGTCACACTTTGAATGACAATTGCGCGGTCATGCTACACTGCACCCAAACTACATTTTAATCATTTTGTTCCCACAAATAGACCTTTTTTTTGGTGGTATTTGATCACCTCTACGATTTTAAATTTTTTTGCTAAACAAATAAATAAAAAAACTGTTCTTTTTTTTTGTTTCAAAACTTTGTAAATAAGTTAGTTTTCTCCTTCACTGATAAGCACTGATGGGGCTGCACTGATAAGGTGGCACCAATGAAGTGGCACTGATGGGCACTGATATGTGGCAATGATAGGCGGCACTGGGCACTTATGGGTGGCACGGATGGGTGGCACGGATGGGTGGCACGGATGGGCACTGATAGGTGGCACGGATGGGCACTGATAGGTGGCACGGATGGGCACTGATAGGTGGCACGGATGGGCACTGATAGGTGGCACGGATGGGCACTGATAGGTGGCACGGATGGGCACTGATAGGTGGCACGGATGGGCACTGATAAGCGGCATTGTTGTGTTGTACTGATGGATGCTAATCAGTGCCAAACAATAATGCATGCCAATCAGTGATGCCCATTGTGGGCACTGATTGGCATCCATTGTGGGCACTGACTTGCATCCCTGGTGGTCTAGGGTGGCACACCTGTTGCTAGGCATCCCTGGTGGTCTGGTGGCGTCCCTGGTGGTCCAGTGTGGGCATCATCGGGGGCGGGGGCTGCGCTGATAATCGAGCTGCACAGACCCCCCATGTCAGAGGAGCAGCCAATAGGCTCTCCTCTACTCGCATCTGACAGACGCGAGTGAGGAAAAGCCGATCAAAGGCTCTTCCTATTTACACTGTTATCAGCCGTGATTGGACACGCCTGATCACGTGGTAAGAGTCTCCGTCGGAGAGTCTTTACTGAGATCGTAGTTGCGGGGTGTCAGACTGGCACCCCGCAACAACGATCGCCGCGATGCGCGCCCAGCGGCTCAATATCCCGAGGCGTCATGACGCCCGGTCAGGATTTTGAAACCATTTTGCCGCCGTCATTTTGCCATATGGCGGGCGCCAAGTGGGTAAGGTTAGTGGTGTGGAATCCATGCTGATATGTCAGTAATGCGAGAGGAGACTGAAGGAGTGAGGTGAGGAGTAGACAGATTTGGGTGTCATCGGCATTGAAGTGGTATTGGTAGCCGTGGGCGGTTATCAAGTGACCAAGGGAGGAGGTGTAGAAGGAGAAGGGGTCCAAGAACTGAGCATTGGGGGATCCCCACATAAAGGGGCAATGGAGAGGAGGAGACAGAGTTGTTGGTTACACTGAAGGAGCGCTGTGATAAATGGAGAACCAGGATAGAGCAGAATCTTGGAGGCCAAGGGAATGTAGTTTATTGAGAAGGAGCAGGTGGTCAAAAGCATCAAAGGCCACAGAGGTCAAGTAGTAGGAGCATGGAGTACTGGCTGTTGGTTTTAGCAGTTAGTAAATCGTTAGTGAGTTTTAGTAAGGCAGTTTCTGTGGAGTGCTGTGAGCGAAAGCCTGACTGTAAGGGGTCAAGAAGGTTATTTTCACTGAGGTAGGAGCTAAGATGGTTGTAGACTAAGAGTTCTAGAAGTTTAGAGATGAATGGGAGCAATGAGATGGGTCTTAAGTTGTTCAGGTTGGTGGGGTCCATTGAGGGCTTTTTAAGTATGGGAGTGATCTGCACAGGTTTTGGAGGGGAAGGTGCCACTAGAGAGGGAGAGATTGAAGATGTGAGTGAGGGCGCATAGGATAGAAGAGGGTGACCGTAGTTGTCAGTGAACAGGATCCAAGGGACAATTGGTTAGGTGGGCATCTGAGAAGTTTTGTAACCTCTTCAGTAGTAGCCAATTCAAGAGGACAGTGTTGAATGTGCTGTTAGGCTGGATGGGGAAGATGTACACACAGTGGAGGTGTCCTCACGAATTGCTTCAATCTCGCCTTTGAAGTGATTGGTAATCTCTTGGGCAGTAAGTAAGTTAGTGGGTAGAGGGGGTGGGGGACGAAGCAGAGAGTTAAAGGTTGAGAAGAGCCGACGGGGACTGGATGACAAGGTATTAATAAGAGACAAAGTAGGCTTGTTTGGCAGCATGGAGGCAGGAATTGTATTTTAGAAGGGCAGATTTATATAGGGTAAAGTCTTGCAGATATTTGGTTTTACGCCACAGTCGTTCAAGAGCACGTGTCTCTTGAGATTTCTAGTGTTGTCAGTTTGTCAGGGTTGTAATGGCCGGGGACTGATTCTGCGTGTGGTTAGAGGAGCAAATGCATCTAGTCTTGAGAGTGAACTGTTGTAGACAGAGTTGGACAGGACAGAGAATATGTTGATATAGGTGGTCAGTAGCAAAATAGAGATGAGAAGGGTTAAACCGTCGAAAGTAATTTGCTGCTTGGAGGGGTGGGTGGTTGGAGGCAAGGATACAGTAAAACTAATGAGATTGTGATCAGAGAGAGGAAAGGGGGTGTTGGTGAGGTTGCCAGGGTTGCAGAGATGGGAGAATACAAGGTCAAGGGTATTACCATTGGAGTGAGTGGAAGTATGTGTCCATTAGGTGAGGTCAAAAGAAGAGGTTAAGTTAAGCTGTTAACATTGACAGGAATGTTGAAGTCGCCAAGAAGTATGTGTCCACTGGGTTAGGTCAAAAGATGAAGTCAAGTCGAGAAGTTTAGCTGTAGTTGGGCTGTTAACATTGACAGGAATGTTTAAGCCACCAAGAATGATAGTAGGCATTTCAGAGGAGCGAAAAGTAGGGTAGCCAGGCAGCAAAGTCATCAAAGCGCGATAACGGTCCAGGAGGCTGATTAAATTGCTGCAATTCTCAGAAATGGGAGAAAACAGACTAATACAGTGCATCTCGATAGAGAGGGAGGGATAGGAAGGACTTGGAAGGTGCTTTGTGGGGATAAAAGGAATCCAACTCCACCTTTCGGTCTGTAGTTGCTTGGTAAAGACTTGGATCCCTTTTTTAGATATAGGCACCACATTGGCCCAATGCCAATCCAGTGCTACTATTCCAGTCTTTAACGAGTCCCTAAAAATTGGAAGCAATGGCTTTGTTATGACAGCACTCAATTATTTTAGGATTTGTAGGTGTATGCCATCTGGTCCAGGTACTTTATTCATCTTTATTCTGGACCATATCCCTTTTGAGCCATTGTGGCTCATTTGGGGCTGTCAATACCAACCCTATTATGGACTTAATCACTTTGCGCCCACGCTATAGCCGAAAGATGGCTACAGCGCGGACGCTACCTGCCGGCAGGGCGTTCCTGGACGTCTGTTTACTTCCACAATGCGCGCGCCTGAGAGCGCGCATCGGGTAAGTTCTGTGCTGGCCGTATCCCTTGGACACAGCCAGTTACAGATCGCTGTAAACGCCCAATCACAGTGGCCTTTACAGGGTGATCGGCGTGACCAATGCGAGATGATCTCATATGTAAACATATGAGATCATCCCTCATCGCCGCTCTCCCTCCTCACACAGAGACAGCGTGTGAGGAGGAAAAGATGAACCACTGCAGCGGTTGGTAAAAGAAGAAAAAAAAAAAAAGGAAAATTAAGTGCCTGCCTGTCCCCAGTGCTCCAGGGCCTTCAAAAGTGTAATAGGTAGTCAACAATTTAGATGTGTAATTTATTCTCATAGAACACGTGATGGTGCTCCCTGCATGTTGGGCCTCTAAGTGGCCGGGCTGTGGAGAAGTCCCACACATGTGGTATCGTAATCCTCAGGAGGAGTAGCAGAATGTATTTTGGGGTGTCATTTGTGGTATACACATGCCATGTGAGAGAAATAACCTATTACAGTGACAATTTTGTGGAAAAAAAACAATCTTTATTTTGCAAAGAATTGTGGGAAAAAATTACAACATCAAAAACCTCACCATGCCTCTTACTAAATACCTTGGGATGTCTACTTTCAAAAAAGGGGTCATTTGGGGGGTATTTGTACTTTCCTGGCTTGTTCAGGTCACAAGAAATGAGATAGGCCACCAGTACATCAGATGTGATCAATTTTTTATGATTTGCACCACAGCTTGTAGACTCTCTAACTTCCACAAAGACCAAATAATATCCACTAATTTGGGTTATTTTTACCAAAGATATGTAGCAGTATAAATTGTGTCCAAAATTTATGAAGAAAAAATAATAATTTGCTAAATTTAATCACAGAGCAAAAAATATTATAAATTATAGCGCAAAAAATAAAAAACCCAGAGGTGATCAAATACCACCAAAAGAAAGCTCTATTTGTGGAAAATCATTTGGGTACAGTGTTGCATGACTGAGTAATTGTCATTCAAAGTGTGAGAGCACCGAAAGCTGAAAATTGGTCTGGGCAGAAGGGGGGGGGGGGGGGGGGGGTTAAGTGCCCACTAAGCAAGTGGTTAAGCTCCCCCATGTTCCTATGAATACACAGAGCTGAAGAAAGTATTTAATTCTTTGTCCCCAGTCACCCACTCCAGATTATTTTGTAAAGGGCCTGCATGCTCACACCTGACCTTTTTACTATTAATATTTGTTTTCAATCTGTTTTTTATTATTTTCCATTTAATACATATTCTCTACTTTATAGAAGTTCTCAAGCTGAATTCTATGTTCTAGCTATAATATTAAAACAATATCAATATTCTTTTATCATACATAGCTTAACTTGCATCATCTTTCTACCATTCATAACCAACAACCCCCCCCTCCTCCAAAAAGAAAAAAAAAAAAACGTACATCAACCCCCCTCCCGCCACCCTCCCATTAAGGTGATGGGCATTAGGGTGGTTCATTCCCTTTCATAGATATTGTGATAAAGTTGCTGAGGATAAACTCTTCCCATTTTTCCCATATTTTTGGGTTTTGGTTATTCATTTTCTCTTCAATCCTTATTGTCTCTATTTGCTGTATTTCACTCATCTCCCAAACCCATTCTGCCACTGTAGGACTTTTTGCTTTTCGACAATTTTGAGCTATTATTGTTCTAGCTGCTGTTATCATATGGTGAAGGTTATCTGTCTTGATAGTTCTTCTGGATCCTGGAATAAGTTATTATTGAAACATTAATACTTGATTGTATTTCAGAACCCGAAATCTTCCGATAAATTTTAAAAATGTTATCCCAGAACTCCTTCACCATTAAACAGTTACTGTATATACTTGAGTATAAGCCGAGTTTTTCAGCACATTTTTTTGTGCTGAAAATGCCCCCCTCGGCTTATACTCGAGTCAATCACTTTTCTGCAGCAGAAAATTTAATTTTCCGACCAGACTTTGGGGTCAAACTAGCACTATAACATATCCAAAGATGGGGTTCCTATCACCAAGTGACCCAGAGATACAGGGCCCCAAAGTTGGTTCGGAAAATGTAATTCTCTGCTGCAGAAAAGTGCTTGACATTTCCGACCCGACTAGGAACCCCAAATTTGGAATTCAAACCCAGTGGAACTAGCACTACAACATATAAAAATATGGGGTTCCTAGCACCAAGTGACTCCGAGATACAGGGCCCCAAAATCAGTCAACTGTGTCCATCTGCAGCAATGTCATTTTGGGATCCTTTAGGTCCAGAGACCCCAAATTTTGGCTGCAGCTAGGAGGCATTTAGGAACCCTTAACTACCAAGTTTGAAGTTTGGGGGACCTGTGGCTGCAAATGGGCATTGTTGACCCCCTTTTCCACTTACAGTAGCTGCACATTTCTCACCCTAGGCTTATACTCGAGTCAATACGTTTTCCCAGTTGTTTGTGGTAAAATTAGGTGCCTCGGCTTATATTCGGGTCAGGTTATACTCGAGTATATATGGTATACCCTATATGTGTCGGGCTCCCTTTCCTTAAGGCATCGCCAACATATTTATATATTATTTCTATTTTATGTAAATCCACTGGGGTCCTATACCATCTCATCATGGTTTTATAATTCCTTTCTTGTTTTCTCATTGCTATTAAGGTTTTATGTATCAAGGAAAATGCCCTATCCCACTCTACCAGTGAGATCGAGCTCCCTATTTCATTCTCCCACTTTCTCATACATATTAGCTCATTAAGAGATTCAGTAGTAAGTAGGAACTTTTATATATACAGTAGTTGATAAATTATGTGTCGGTCTTTGTTCCCTTATTAATAATTGTTCAAAAATGGTTGCCTGCAGATTAAGGAAGGTTGTATGTTGGTCCTAATATATGTATTTTGTTTCCCTAGAGTTTGCGTCAACTCCCAAGGTAGCTGCCGCTGATGTAATGAACTGACCCCCTTTTTTATTCATTGCTGGGACTTTGATTTTTATTTATTATACGGACAAATTACTCAGTTGGTTTTTGTGCCATCTTCTCCTTTTCTGCGAATATATTTATTTTACTGTTGATATTGCATCCATTTATGTTCGTGTTCAGGCTCTAGTTCGGACAATCATGGAAGCTTGCCATCCACTAGGATCTGAACTATCCTTACATTTCAGTCCTTTTCCATCTGAGAACGTTTTTAATCACTAATGCTGGAGGAAATTCCAGATTTGGAAATAAGGGGGTCATTGGTCCCATCAATATGGAAAGGCCACCCCCTTTTAAGATTTTATCCCATATCTTCAGAGTTGATAACGTAAAACATGTTAGATCTTTTTTTTTCTCCGGTCGGAGCTGGGGTTTAATCCACGGTAGAGATTTAAGTTGCAATCCAATAATATCTTCTTCCAGAGTTACCCAATGTTTATACTCCGCATTATGGTACCAATCTATAATCCTAATTAAAGACGCGGATTGTAGATATTTTGTAAAATCAGAGCAAGGCCTCCATTCTTTTTGTCCTAATTAGAATATCCCTTTTTATTTGATGTTTTATGAGCCCAGATAAAGCTTCCTATATCCTTGTGAACCTGCGCCAATAAATTAATTAGAGGGGTCAAAGGTATAGCTTGAAATAAAGTAGTTTTGGTAATATACCCATTTTTACTGTTCTAATAATCCCCATCCATGAATGGACCATTTTATCATATTTTTGGTGTAATTTTAAAATCTTGCGTATCATTGGGGAATAATTCAATTCCTGTAGTTTAGTCATATCTGTTGGGGTATATATCCCAAGATATTTGCCACTTTTTGCCATTTTAAAGGAATTTTTTCTGAAAGAGTTCCTGATCTTTATTTGGTAGTGATATATTCAGCATCGTTGAATTTAAAATTACTTAACCACTTTCAGACCGGACCAATTTGCAGCCAAAGGACCAGGCTTCTTTTTGCGATTCGGCACTGCGTCGCTTTAACTGACAATTGCGCGGTCGTGCAACACGGCTCTTAAACAAAATTATTTTTTGCGCTATTAACAAAAAAGAGCGACAAGTTTGAAAAAAACGCATTATTTTTTATTTTTTGCTATAATAAATATCCCCCAAAAATATATAAAAAAACTTATTTTTTTTCCTCAGTTTAGGCCGATACGTATTTTTCTGCATATTTTTGGTAAAAAAATCGCAATAAGCGATTATTGATTGGTTTGCGCAGAAGTTATAGCGTTTACAAGATAGGGGATAGTTTTATAGCATTTTTATTAGTAATTTTTTTTATTAGTAATGGCGGTGATCAGTGATTATTATGACTGCGACATTATGGCGGACACATCGGACATTTTTGACACATTTTTGGAACCATTGTCATTTATACAGCAATCAATGCTATTTAAATGCATTGATTCCTGTATAAATGACACTGGCAGTGAAGGGGTTAACCACAAGGGGGTAGTGTAGGGGTTAAGTATGCCTAGGGGTGTTACTGTGGGGGGGGCGTGGCTGTCAGCTAGTGAATGCTGATCTCTGCTCCAATCACAGGGAGCAGAGATCGGCGTCACTAGTTGCTAGGCAGAACGGGGAGATGCTGTCTATTTCCGCATCTCCCCATTCTTCCTTTCCGTGAGACGATCGCGGGTGTCCCCGCTGAGATCGAGTCCGCGGGACCCGCGACCGGCCTCACAAGGGTCCCGACCGGCGCGTAGAGCGCGCCGCTCCCGATGGCATGGACGGCATTAAGGAGGGACTTGTATATACGCCCTCCTGCCTGACCGTGCCATTCTATCATCGCGAGCCGGTCGGGAACCGGTTAAACTACCAAATCTTTTAAATTCCTTCAAGATTTGGTATTGTCATTATTGGATAAATAACATATATTAATTAATCATCCGCATATACTGACATTTTGTAGTCCTTTCCCTTAACTCTTATCCCTTGAAGATCCCTGTTTCGGATATTTGTAGTTAAATGCTCCATAACTAAGGGAGACAAAGGGCATCCTTGCCAGGTGCCATCTGATAACTCTAGATAATCAGAAAGTAGCCCATTCGTTCATATTTTTACTCGAATATAAATATACAGTATTTGTAAAATTTTTGGGCAGTTCTTCCCATCTTTTGCAATCTGTCATTCGTTTAGAAGTTTTGTTCTTGATTTCCTTTTTACATATTCTGTTATATTCTTTGTAGCATTTAAACATTTAAAGTGGTCCTTCCTTCATTTTTATAATTTTTAAAAGCTCTTTTCTTTATTTTTTAGTCTAAGACCCCTTTCACACTGAAGTGCTTTTCAGGCGCTTTCAGGCTAAAAATTGGATTTTTGTACTCACTGTAAAATCCATTTCTCGGAGTTCGGACACAGCGCCTCTTTTAACCACTTCAATACAGGGCATTTTCACCCCCTTCCTGACCAAGCCAATTTTCAGTTTTCAGCGCTGTCGCACTAGTAATGACAATTGCACGGTCATGCGATGCTGTACCCAAATTACATTTTTATTATTTTTTCCCCACAAATAGAGATTTCTTTTGTTGGTATTTGATCACCTCTGCAGTTATTTTTTGCGCTATAAACAAGAGCGATTAAGTTTGGAAAAAAACTAAATTTTTTTTTACTTTTTGCTATAATAAATATCACAAATATTAAAAAAGGTTTCCTCCGTTTTAGGCCGATATGTATGCTACATATATTTGGTAAAAAAAATCACAATAAGCGTATATTTATTGGTTTGGACAAGTTATACAAAATAGGGGATAGTTTTATGGCTTTTTTAATTTTTTTTTTTTTTTTACTAGTAATGGCGGCGATCTGCGTTTTTTTATCATGACTGCAATATTGCGGCGGACACATCGGACACTTTTGACACCATTTTGGGACCATTGGTATTTATACAGCGATCCATGCTATACAAATGCATTGATTACTGTATAAATGTCACTGGCAGGGAAGGGGTTAACACTAGGGGGTGATCAAAGGGTTAACTGTGTGTCCTAAGGAGTGATTCTAACTGTAGGGGCAGGGGACTTACAAGGGGAGGAGACCGATCGGTGTTCCTCTGTACTAGGATCACATGATCGGTCTCCTCTCCTGACAGGACATGGATTTGTGTTTACACACACAGATCCAATGTCCTGCTCGGTAAATGGGCAATCGCGGGTGCCCGGCGGATATCGTGGCTGCCGGGCACGCCATCGGGTTCTGAGTGATGCGGCTGGGGCACACGCGCCCCCCAGAGGGCCGGGAACCCCAGGACGTCGTATGACGCCCGCCCAGGATGGGAGATCCCGTCTGCGGACGTCGTAAGACAATAGGCGGGTATTGAAGTGGTTAATCTTGACCTTTTGGGTTATATTGCCTCTGCAGGAGTAGGACTAGGCAGAACAATAAACACCTGGCTATGCCCATGGGCTGTCCTCAGTCAGTATATAACCCCCTCCCTGCTCTAGGTATTCAGTCTAGTAGCAAGCAGTAATAGAAGCATCAAATAATCCATAGAGGGGTGGGTGCTGCGTCATCTATGAATTCTGAGAAATGGATTTTACAGTACAGTACAAAAATCCCATTTTCTTTTGTTCATCGATGGACACAGTGCCTCCTTAGTCTTGACCATTGGGACGTCCAAAAGCAGTGCCAAAGAAAAAGGAGGGGTGGGCAAAATAACCCAAGGCTAACCACAAGAGCCTTAACAGGGTCACAGGAGCCCTATCTGAAACAAAAAATGTTTAAAATAAAAACGCCTCTTATGAGGGAACCCCCCTCTTAAACAGTAGCCTGCAAAACCTTCCAGCCAAAAGAAGCATCCGCAGATGCCAAAATACTACTTTATAGAATTTTTAGTGAAGGTATGCACTGACGACCAAGTGGCCGCCTTGCAAACCTGTGATATTGACGCTTGATGACGGAAGACCCAATAAGTACTAAGCGCCTGAGTAGAATGCGCCATGACCGGGAAACGTGGAACCTGACCCTTAGTAGAATAGGTCTGAGTCGGTCTGTCTGATCCATCTGTAGATGGTAGCCGAAGACGCGACCAACCCTTTCCTTGGTCCTTTTGTAAACAAAAAAAGTGAGTCTGACCTCCGGAATCTAATCTCATGAACCATATCCAAGGTATGCAAAGTAAATTCCTTGGGATGCGCCGGCTTGGGACAAAAGAACGGCAACACAATGTCCTCATTCAAATGGAAGTCAAAGACGACCTTGGGCAAAAATGACGGACAGGAACGAAGACCCACTTTATCCCCATGGAGTACTAAATAGGGACTACGACAGGACTACGACAGGATAATGCCGCCAACTCCGAAACCCTGCTGGCCGAAGCAATAGCCACCAGGAATGCCACCTTCTGGGACAACGTAGGTAAGGGAATGGAGGTTTCTGGAGAACTGATTGCACCAAGTTTAACTCCCATGGTGGCAAGAGACCGTACAGGCGGAGCCACATACTGGACTGCTTGAATGAAGGTATGAAATAAAGAGTGAGTGGCTAGGGGTCGCTGAAAGAAGACTGCTAAGGCAGACACCTGGCCCTTGATGGTGCTCAAAGCCAACGTCTGAAGATACGAGCCACAGCAAAGGATCGAGGATGAACGCCAATCGACTCACACCAAGAAATGTACGCTTTCCACATATGATGGTATATCTTACTAGAAGTCGACTTCCTTGCCTTCATCATAGTAGGAATCGCTGATCCTGAGAGACCTTTATCTCTCAGTACCTGGCTTTCAATGGAAGAACGGACACCTTTTTGAGTTTGTCCGTTGTAAAGATGGATTGCTCAGAGCTGGATTAACTCTTTTTGGCAAGACTGGGCACGGCTTATCTGAAATCCCATACTCTATATTGTGCCTGACAAAAAAAATTAACAATTTTCTGGTTTACATCCACTTTAAAACCAGTTACTGTAAAGCAGGATGGAAGCTCAGCCCTCGGTACAACTGGTGCTCTAGAGGTAGCTTCCAAGGGACATTTATGGCCACCAGAAGACTTTTGCTCTTGATTCTTCGTAGGCACCACCGAAGAGGAAGGCGTTGGCTCCGCAGTGGCACTAGAACGACTGCAGCGTCTACCAGAGGAACTTGTGAGATTGCCAGAAGTCTCAGTTACTTTCTGTTAAACTGAACTTGCTGAAGGGGCTGACGATCAAGAAAAAAAACTACTAACCTGGTTAGCATTCACTTCAGAGTCAGACCCAGGTAGCCCATTTTCCTAGACAGGGCTAGAGGGGGCCTTAGGTAGTTCGGACGTCACCCGAACCTTTTCAGGAATTAAACCCACACAAGGAGACACAGGGCCCCCCAAAGTGGACAAATTCTGTACCCTTCTTCAGTACCCCCAAAAGGTTCAATTTGTGGGACCCCCTTGACGCTCATGAAGGAGGTCCATGAATCTGTAAACCAGCGAAGATGTCCCCCGACCCCAGCAATGTATGAGGGCAGACCTTCTTGCTGAAGGAGTCTTGTCAGTGGATCCGGAGAGCCCTGCTCTAGGCTTACCAGACCAATATTGCTTAGAATTTCCCGGGGAAGACTTGAGAGATCCTGTTTCCTTTATCTGCAGTCCTGGGAGCCCGGAAGAATTTCTTATGGTCTGCGACGGGGCTTTTTCCCTTTCCTAGATTGAGGCAGGAAGGTAATCTTTCCCCCCTGTGACACCCTTAAAGAGGTCATCCAGGGTAGCCTCAAACAGGCGGATGCCTTGAAAGGGCAGATAAATGAGAGCTTTTTTTAGAGGCTTGGTCTGCCGACCAATTCTTAAGCCACAGCACATGTCTAATCACCACCGCTGAAATGGAAAGCTTGGACAGCAAAGGAGCTGAATCCAAGGCTGCGTCACAAATATACTGTAGCCCATGGACCAACTGGTCTACTAAATCAACATAAGCAGCGGGAACCTGCTCACTACACAGACCCTGGCGCAAAAGCTTGGCCCATTCAGTTGGGGTCTGACACACCAGGGTCGAGGCCAAGACTGGACACAATGCCGACCCAGCCATAGTAAACATGCTGTGTGCCACAGCCTCCGCTTTCCTGTCAGCCGGGTCCTTAAAGGATGGGGATTCATCTACTGGGATCATGGTTGCTTTATGCAACCTGGAAACAGGAGGGTCCACCACTGGTGGGGTAGTCCACTTTTTTATATAAGTGATTCTTCAAAGGGGTAGCATACTGAGAAACGTTTGGGGACCACAAAGGGTGATTTGGTTGTTCTCATTCTTTTATAGGTAAATCTATCAAAATAAGATAGATAAGGAAACAACCCTTGGTGTGCGAGGTGACTTATGCGTACCAAAAGACACAGCCACGTCTGTGGCAATGTCAGCCGCACCCCCCATCTTTAGAGTCTCCGGCACCGCTGTAATAAGTGCATCCAGCAGCACTTTTTCACTCGCTGCTGGGACCACAGAGGACTCAGACCACCCAAAAATGGCCGTTTGATATGCTGAAGCATGCTGCCAGGATCCTCTCTGTGCCTTCAACTTTACTGCACCCTCTGCAAGGGGACCCCCTTCCAAAAAAGGTACTTTATTCCACCAGGCAGGGTGAACATTTAAGGGGACACCGCTGTGCACTCTGCACTGGGACCTCCAAACTGCACACAGCACACACAGGGCATGCACCTAGGGGTCTCTTCTGCACTGGAACCCCCCCCCCCATACTGCCAGGGCAGGACACACACCACCCAGAAGGGAAATGGCAGGGGAGACCCCCTGGGGTCTCTGCTGCCTGCCCTGGGACTCCCTCCAATCCTTGGGGGAAGGGGGAAGCCCAATTTAACCAGGGGACTTTAGGATGGGAGGAGGAATCCTGCAGGCAGATCCGACCATCCCTGGAGGGTACCCGCGTCCACCCCAAACCACACAAAGGGGGAAAGGGGGGAACTGTACTTACCGATTGCTTACCATGGTGTGGGTGACCCTCCAGACAGAACTCCTCGTCACCGAAGTGGGGGGCTGTCGGCCACGGGACCACTGCGATTTGGACCAGAGCCCGTTCGTATGCGACCCTACGAGACGTTTAACTTGCGGGCAAGCCTCCGTCCATTGGGGCTATGTCGTGGCCGATCTAGCACGTAGCTGAGGGCTGCACGTGCCCGCTGGCGGGACTGGGGAGAGCACTGGATCTAGATTATCCAGCCCGGCAGTTGATTGCAGATCTCCCAGGAGAAAATGCATGGAAAAAAGACAAGTAAAATTAGCTAGGACCTAAAGATCCCAGCAAGGAGCTAGGTCCTTACTCCTGACTAGACAGAAATAAACTGAATACCTAGAGCAGGGAGGGGGTTATATACTGACTCGGGACAGCCCAAGGGCATAGCCAGGTGTTTTTTGTTCTGCCTAGTCCTACTCCTGCGGAGGCTATATATAACCCAATGGTCAAGATTAAGGAGGTGCTGTGTCCGTCGATGAAAGCCCAAGTGCTTTCACACTGGATCGGTGCGCTTGCAGGACGGTAAAGGAAGTCCTGGAAGAAGCACCTTTTGCAGCGCTGTAAGAGCGGTGTATACACCGCTCCTAAAGTGCCCCTGCCCATTGAAATCAATTTGGCAGCGCCGGCTAAGCGGTGCTTTGCGGGCGGTTCTAACCCTTTTTCTGCCACTAGCGGGGGTTTAAAGCGCCCGGCTAGCAGCCGAATAGCGCCGCTAGGATGTCGGTAAAGCGCCGCTAAAAATAGCGCTGCATTATACCTTGCTCCTGCACCATTGAAGTGAATGGGCACCGCTGCCGAACCGCTGGCAAAGCGTTACTGCAGTGGTGCTTTGCGGGTCATTTTAACCCTTTTTTAGCCGCTAGTGGGGGTTAAAGACCTTTTTCACACAGGCTCTTTTCAGTCGCTTTCACGCTAAATAAAGCGCCTGAAAAGCTCACGAAAACCTATTTCCATTAAAAACAATTCATGCTTTCACACTGGGGGCAGTGCACTGACAGTGAAAAAAATGCCCCTCTACATCTTTGGGGCGCTTTAGGAGCGGTGTATACACCGCTCCTAAAGCGCCTTAGCCCATTGAAATTAATAGATAGCGCTTTGGCAGCAACACTTTGCAGGCACTTTTAACTTTTTTCCGGCTGCTAGGGGGCGTTAAAAGCTCTTTACCACTAATGTGGCCATGCTGTCAGTGTGAAAGGGCTCTAAGTGTTTTTATATTTCCCATATGTGTTTGCTTACAGCTGACATTAATAAAATTATGTTGTGGTCACTGCTACCCAGATGTTCTTTTTATATGAATATTGGTAATAAACTGCATGGTTTGAGATTATCAGGTCCAGCAGAGCATCATTCCTAGTCGGGGCCTCAATAAACTGGACCATAAAATGGTCTTGTATTAGGTTTTTACATTTTTGCCCTTAAACTGTACAAGCAGTGCCATTACTCCAGTCAATTTCTGGGTAGTTTAAATCCCTCAATATTATCACTGTCACAGCCCTTTCTATCTGTGCAAGGAGCTCAGTCTCCTCATTAACACTGGGAGGTCTTTAACAAACTCCAATGATAACCTCTGTAGTACGCACACCCATGTTCAGTTCTACCCATAATGCTTCAGACTCATCACACTCTCTATTAACTAGGTCCTCTTTCACACTTGCTTTGAGATCACTTCTCACATAGAGACACCACCACCCCTCTATTCCCCCTTTTTTTCAGAAAGGGTATAGCCAGAAATATTAATAGCCCAGTCGTAAAGAATGAAGCCAAGATTCAGCAATGCCAATTAAATCATAGTTCTGTTCTCCAGTGTACCAGAGCTTTCAACTCGCCTATTTTGCTTGGCAGACTTCTGGCATTGGTGAACAAACACTTTAATTTGTTAAATTTTGCACACTTATGTTGCATATTTTTTATTTTAGTACAAATAGTACCATTTTCAATGTTTTTTTGTAACATGAGAACCTTCATATCACCTGCCAAAGCCCTCCCCACAATCTGTCCTTATTCCACTGACCCCTGTATTATATGCTAATTCACCCCCCCCCCCTCCCCCAATCCTAGTTTAAATGCTCCTCCAGCCTTCCCATAAACCTCTCCCCCAGCACAGCAGACCTCCCATTTAGGTGCAAACAATCTTTAGCATATAGGTTGTACCCTAATGAAAAGTTAGCCCAGTGCTCTAAAACCCAAATCCCTCCTCCTTACGCCAGGGCTTTAGCCATGCATTTAGTTCTCTAATCTCCCCCTGCCTTTCCTCTGTTGCGCATGGTGCAGGCAATATTTCAGAGAATATCACCTTAGAGGTCCTTCCCTTCAACTTTCAGCCTAGTAATTTAAATTTGGTTCTTAACCGCTATAGTAAAATGACAGAGTGGGGCTACTCTCATTCTGGGTCGACGTCCTATGATGTCGCCCAGTCTCACCACGATCCCAGGCGCGCTGTGTCCCCGGGACACGGCGCAACCCCCCAATTTTGTTAATGAGTCGTGCCTTTTTACCCATGTGATCAGCTGTGTCCAATCACAGCCAATCACATGTAAAACAAAATGCTTTTTATCAGCTCTCCTCGCCTCACGCTGGCAGTGTGAGAGAAGAGCAGAGCCGATCAGCTGCATCTCACAGGGGAGACATGTATAGGTAATCGGGTCTTTGATGCAACCCCTACAGTGCCCATCAGTGTACCTTCCTATCCGTGAGGCCTCAGTGCATATCAGTGAAGGAGAAAAATTACATATTTACAAAATTTTCCGACAAACAAACTTATTTTTTTTCAACTTTTTCAGTCTTAAATTTTTTGTTAAAAAAAAAAAAAAACCCAGCGGTGATTAAATACCAGCAAAAGAGAGCCCTATTTGTGGGAAGAAAATGATAAAAATTTAATTTGGGTACATTTGGGTAATTGAGCATGACTGAGCAATTGTCCTTCAAAGTGTGACAAAGCTGAAAATAGGTATGGGCAGGAAGGGGGTGAAAGTGTCCAGTATTGAGGTGGTTAAGGAGCTTCCACCTTCCATGTATTCTCCTTCCACTTCACAATTATGTGAATAATTTTCAAGGCACTGTATCCTGCTGACTGTAAGTTAATCACTTGCTGCACGCCATATAGCAAAATGACAACGGCAAAGTGGTTTCAATATCCTGACTGGACGTCCTATGACGTCCAGCAGGATATTAAGACGCTGCACGCCCCCGACACACCGCAACACCAATTTAGGTAAAGAGTCTGATGGAGACTCTTTACCACGTGATCAGCCATGTCCAATCACGGCTGATCATTGTAAACAGCAAGAGCCGTTGATCAGATTTGCCTCACTCGCAAGCTGATTGTCTATCATCCCCCCCCCCCCCCGGAGGATGCCCACACTTGACCACCAGGGACGCCACTAGGACCACAAGGTATGCCACTTTAGACCACCAGGGATGCATATCAGTGCACACAATGGATGCCAATCAGTGACCACAATGGGCATAACTGATTGGCAGGCACTATTGTTTGGCACTGATTGGCATCCATCCGTGCTGCCTATCAGTGTCCATCAGTCCTGCATATTAGTGATTATCAGTGCCACCTTATCAGTGCTTGTCAGTGCAGCCCCATCAGTGAAGGAGAAAACTTACTTTTTTTTACAAAGTTTTGTAACAGACAAAACAAAAACATATATTTTTATTTTTTTTTCTACATTTTCAGTTTTTTTTTATTTAGCAGAACATTTTAATCCCAGAGGTGATCAAATACCACCAAAAGAAAGCTCTATTTGTGGGAACAAAATTATAAAAAGTTAGTTTGGGTACAGTATTGTATCACCGCGCAATTGTCATTCAAAGAACGACAGCGTTGAAAGCTGAAAATTGGTCTGGGCAGGAAGGTGTTTAAGTGCCTTGTATCGAAGTGGTTAAATGTGCAGATTTTTGTGTGTTTTATTTTAATGCACTAAAGCGTTATGTTTTTTGCTTTTCCTCACAAAGGACTAAATAAGCACTGCTCTGTATCAGCACACTAGGAAAGTTTTTATTAAACTGCTGCTTTTGGAACTAGTTTAGGTTGTAGTTGGCACCTATTCTGTGAGAAAAATGATCAAATCCGTGCATAGCAGCTAGATTCACAACTTAAATTACACAAAAGACAAGATGGAGTTGGTATTCATTTAGAGGGATTGAACTATGGAAGCTTTGCCCACAAAGCGTAGGGCAAGGTTTAATTTGCCAAGTTTTTCTATGGTCTCCCTAAAACCCATTTTCTAAGTACTGACTTAACATGCTTTGTTCTGCACTGTCTGTGTATAAAGTGGCCATCTTGGTAGAGGCAGGGAGTTTTTTTGCTGCCTCCTGTCATAACTGAACCCCCGATGACTAATTGAATGGATGAAGCATATAAGCAGGAAAAATCCTTATAATACAGGTCCCAAGGGAACACTTTCGTCAAGAAGCACATTGGAAGCAGTTATACCGGGATGATGCCTGCAGCTACAGGCATCATCCTGGTATCTTTTCAGCTGGCAATTCTCTTGTAAAAAGCCATCCTAGTGGCTGATTAGCACCCACCCAACGGCTCCTCTTTGGGCTCTGCCATGCGATCCGGGAGCCAGAGATCAGGTCCAGGGACGGCGCCGGGTTACCTTTTTAGAGCTAGACATGAACCAGATGGTCCCAGGCCATCTTTATGATCCTGGGAGATTAGAAGCAACGTCATGCTTTCCAAGGTACAGGAGATATTTGGGGTCTTATTGAACCCATCTTGCCTTAGTCCTATTACATGGGATTTTTATAATAATAGAAATTAGTAATAGAAATAAAAGTGATTAAAAAAAATAAATGGACTGTGAAATATAATATATATATTTTTTTTAAAGCACCCCATCCCTTCGTGCTCTCGCCCGCTTATGTAAATGGCGTTCGCACCACACATGATGTATTACCGCGAGCATTCTAGCGAGAGCAGTAATTTATAGTGCTAGACTCCCTCTGTAACTTCAGAAGATTAACCCCCCCCCCCCCCCCCCCCCCCTCATGACGAGGCATTTTTTTGCAATACAGCACTGCATTACTTTAATGACAATTGTGCCGTTGTGCGATGCTGTAATCAAACAAAATTTGTCCCCCCCTCAAATAGATCTTTCTTTTTGTGGTATTTGATCACCATTGGTTTTTATTTTTTGCACTATAAACAAATTTGAAAAGAGACAATATCGTTTCTGCTACAAAACATATCCAATAAAAAAAATGTAATCAAATTTCTTCATCATTTTAGGCCAATATATATTCTGCTAACTATTGGTAAAAAAAATCCCAATAAGCATATATTGATTGGTTTGCGCAAAACGTATAACCTCTACAAACTGAGATACATTTTTTTTTTTTTTTATTTATAATTTTTACTAGTAATGGTGGCAATCAGTGACTTATATTGGGACACTAACACTTTTTGGGGACTAGTGATCAGTGCTTGAAAAAAAAAAAATGCATGGTCACTGTACTAATGACACTGGCTGGGAAGGGATTGGGAACCATGCTCGAGGCGCTTCAGTTCGCAGTTGCAACTCTATACAAATCATTCATTCATTCATGCTCAGATCCCACATTAGGGATGGCCGTTAATGTTGCTTCGAGCACTCGCCTCGGCACTTCGTGCAACAAGTATAGCTAGCCACCGGTTGCTATGCAGGTTCAGGGTTGTGGTCCATCCCTATAGAACCCAGTCTCTGAAGACTCCTTTGGGGGTATGGCCACTGTGACATGAGAAGCCCTAACCCTGTATAGGGACTAGCAATATAAAAAAGGGTCACCTTGCTTATTGAACTTTTGCTGTAGCACTCATTTCTGAATAGTATGCCATATACAATATACCAATCAGGGATTTGAGACTGCGTTTGGAATGTTTTCACTTCAAGGTTTACATTTTTCATTCTTGGCATTAAAATTTAACCACTCAGATTTTAGTCTCAGTTAGATGACCTAGTTTGACATCACCCCGCAGGTCATACACTTTACTGCCACTTCCACCAAAAGCCCTTATAAGGTACTCTGGCTCTTCCTCACACCCTCTTGCCATGAGCACACCCTATAGGATGCTCTGCAGCCAGGTGTGCTGTCCTTGCCATGCCCCTTTGGGTACAAAGATCTGCTAAATCTAAAGACATTCCCTGTTCCTGAACATATAGAATGGGCAATCTGATGATTGGGTCAATCCAAAAAAGTATTCATTCCTACAAAAAGCATTTACCAAATTCTATCCAGTGCAAAAGAGAAATGGTCATTTCTGGTGGTAGACCCTGCTGCCCTAAACATCTCGCTGTAACCAAATGTACTTTTTTTTTTTTTTTCTCTTTCCTGTCCTCACATTGGTGATGTTGAAAAAAGGCACAAATCCATCAAGTTCAATCTGTGTGCATTTATCTTAATGGTACATTGTATATCTCTGTTGTGGTCGTTTAGGTGCCCATTTAATATATTTTGGACATTATCGATACTCCCCGCTGAAACCACTGCTTGTGGAAGAGAATTCCACATCCTTACCGATCTTACAGTAAAGAACCCTCTACAAAGTTTAAGGTTAAACCGCTTCTCTTCTAATTTTAGTGAATGGCCGCGTGTCTTTTTTTAAATTTCCTTGCGCGGAAAAGTTTTATCCCCTCTCAAGCGTCTCTTCTCCAGACAGAATAAGTTAAATGCCTGCAGTCTTTTTCCATAGCTGAGATCCTCCAGTTCCTTTTTAATTAGCTTTGTTGCCCTTCTCTGGACCCTCTCCAGTTCCAGCACATCCCTCCCAGAACTGGACGTCATACTCCAGATGCGGCTTTACCAGAGTTTTGTAGAGTGGGAGAATTATCGTTTTATCTCTGAAGTTAATCCCCTTTTTAATGTCTGCCAATATTCTGTTGGCTTTGCTTGCAGCAGCTTGGCATTGCATGCCATTGCTGAGCCAGTCATCTACTAAGACCCTCAGGTCCTTTTCCATCCTAGATTCCCCCCAGTGGTTCTCCCCCTAGTGAGGTAGATTGCATTCATATTTTTGGCACCCAAATGCATTTTTTTTTTACATTTTTCAACATTAAACCTCCGTTTGCCATTTAGCAGCCCACCCCATTAATTTTTTTTTTAGATCTTATTGCAAGGTTTTCACATCCTGCGTAGACGTTATTGCCCTGCTTACCTGTATCGTGCCCAAATACTGAGATTGAGCTGTTTATCCCATCCTCCAGATCGTTTATGAATAAATTAAATAGGATTGGTCCCACGACAGAACCCTGGGGCACCCTGCTATCCACATCAGACCATTTTGAGTACTTCCCATTTATCACCACCCTCTGGACTCGCCACTGTAGCCAGTTTTCAATCCATGTACTCGCCTTTCGGTCCATGCCGACAGACCTTAGTTTGTACAGTAAACGTTTAGGGGGAACTGTATCGAATGCCTTGGCAAAATCCAGATACACAACATCTGCAGGCCTTCCTTTATCAAGATGGCAGCTCACCTCCTTATAGAAGTTTAATAGATTGGTCTGGCAAGAACGATTCTTTATGAAACCATGTTGATTACTGCCAAGAATACTGTTTTTATTACTAAAATCTTGTATATAGTCCCTTATTCCCTCTAAGAGCTTGCAAACTATTGATGTTAGGCTAACTCGGCCTGTAGTTCCCAGGCATATATCCTGGTCTTTTTTTAAATATTTGTCCTACATTGGCTTTTCTCTAATTGGGTGGTACCATTACAGTCAGACTTTTCATAAAAAAAAATAACAATGGTCTGGCAATCACTTGACTGAGTGCCTTAAGGACCCTAGGGTGTAAGCCATCTGGTCCCGTTGACTTATTATTGTTACGTCTTTCAAGTCTATTTCTAATTTTATCCTCTGTTAGTCATGAGGGTGCTTCCTGTGACGTGTTACGAGGATAAACATTGCAGTCTTGGTTACTGAATCCCCCCCCCACCCCCCGTTTCCCTCATGAAGACTGAGGAGAATAAATTCAAAACCTTCGCCATCTCTGTCTTTTGTAACCAGATTCTTTTCTTCGTCCTTTTGTGGGGCCAATATGTTCTGACCTCCCTTTCTTACTGTTTATATACTTAAAGAATTTCTTGTTTTGTTTTCTCTCCTCCGTTTATGTGCCTTTCGAGTTCCATCTTACCCGCCCTGATTGCACCCTTTACATTATTACATTCTTTGTAAATTCGTAATGCAGACGAAGACCCCTCAGTCTTGTATTTTTTGAAGGCCTTCTCCTTTGCTTTTATATGCATTCTTATATTGGAGTTAAGCCACCCAGGACTTTGTTAGCTCTTTTAAATTTATTTCCCATTCGGATTCACTGGCCAATACCTTTATTTCATATTTTCTTAAAGCACTTCCATTTTTCCTCCATGTTCTTTGTTCCTAGGATTTTATCCCATTTTAATATCTTCTAGCAAGGAGTGTAGTTCAGGGAACTTGGCTCTTCTGAAATTCAGTGTCTTTGTGTTACCTTTTGTTTCCTATTTGTGTGATTTTACACTGAAACCAATTGACCTGTGGTCGCTGTTTCCTAAATTGCCCCATATTTCAACATCCGTGGTCAGGTCCTAAGTACCTAAAATCATTTTTTGACACTCCATCTTGCTCTGACTTGGTCATTGGTGCCAACATGCACCATGACAGCTAGTCTTCCCAAGCCCCTCCCATTAATCTGTCCACCAGATCCATGATGTGCCAAACTTGAGCGCTCGGTAAACAACATACAGTTTGGCGCTTCAGGTCTTTGTGACAGATTACCATCTGTCCTTCTAATAATTGAGTCCCCTACCACCAGAATCTGTCTTTTCTTACCCTCGGCTTTATACCTGCCTTCACTCTGCTCCAGCAATGCTGGTCCCTGACTGGTTTCCCCAATCCCACGCAACAGGGCATACTTATTGGGTTGTTCCAGCCCAGGACCGGCCTCCCTGACTCTTTTTTTTCCCCTCTACGCTACCTGGCTGTCACCCATCTACTCTGCTTTGGTGCTTGCACCTTTTTGTCTCCATCCACCTCTGTGCTGGCCCTTGCCAACTCTCCTTTAGTATGGAGAGTCTTCCCAGTGTTGACAGTTGCTTCCCTAGATTCAGAACCTGGGCTTTCAGGGAAACAACGTTCTTGCATTTTGCGCAGCAGTATTTACCCTCGACCGGGGTAAAAGGAACGCATACATGCTGCAAGATGTGCACTGAGTCGCTTCTCCATACTTGCCGGGCATCGTACCCACCAATTTAAAGGGGATTGGTAATTTTACTCCAATTAACTAACTAGCTTCCTGACGCCAATCCTCAACCGCACGTGGGCAGTTGCAGTAAACAGTATTCAACAGTACTCAATACTCAGTTACTCACCAGTTATACCGCAATACTCAGTTAAACCACAACATTCAGCAGTACTCGGTTACTCACACTATACCCTCAGCCAGCGTCCCCACTTCACACAGTCAGTCTATAAGCTCTGTGTCCCCTCTGCTCCTGCTCAGCCGCCCCTGCAGTCTGTCAGCATTCATTCTCCCCAGGCAGCCTTCCTGTCATTGCCCCTGCTGCTTCCTTGGTCTACCTGACGCACTCCCCCCTCCGGTTCGCGTGGATTAATTACATGCCGCCATCTTTCGGTCCCGTCTCCTGTTGGAGTCTATGGAGTGCACGGTCCTCAGTCACTCCCTCTCCCCCTTCCATATGATCCCCACTCCTGGTACCCACCTCCTCCCCCGGTCTCAGTGGGGGGGGTCTGGTCCACAGCTCCCACACAGCACACTGGACTTTTTTATTTATTTCGTTTTTAAACAATAGATTTTTATTGAAGAATTTTTGAACAGTACAGCAAAGAAAAGTATTACACATCAAATTTCAAGTAATTGTAGTTTACAAACCGTGTGCTAGAAATACACAACATTAATCATGTATAGGCCAATAATAACCAACATTTATATCGTTAGTCAGAATATGCATATTCAGTAATACCATCCTATTAAATGTGATCAGTAGGTAGGTAGGTACTCTGGATTGTCCGCCCCCAAGGGCGCCCCAATCGGGATCATGCTGCACCCCAAGGGGTAGCAACCCAGATCCCCTCCGTGTCATTCTATAGCCTTGTTTTGAAGCATGAAGCTTTCTAGTAATATATTGAAATATCGAAAGGTTTCCTGAGAATAATCATCTCTAACTGGGAAATCGATA
Source organism: Lithobates sylvaticus (assembly GCA_028564925.1). Classification (NCBI taxonomy): domain Eukaryota; kingdom Metazoa; phylum Chordata; class Amphibia; order Anura; family Ranidae; genus Lithobates; species Lithobates sylvaticus. Next base: position 189,723,190 of record CM053031.1, on the reverse strand, counting down.
TGTAAAAGGGAAGAAAATTGAATTTTAACTGGGGAGGATAAGAGGGGGGGAGGGAGGGGAGAGAGCCTATATTAAGGCTCGAATTGGCAGGAAGATTGTCAATAAGGAGGAGTTGAACTCCTATATATATTGATTCTCATTTACACGTGTTCATTCGTGAAGTTGTTTTTTTTTTTTTTTTGCTATTTCCTATAGGATTTGTACCAGTCTATCCATGGTTGCCAGTTATTCAGAAATACAGTGAGTTTCCCTGCTATGGATGCTAGTATGGATTCATAGGTGTAATGAGTGGAAAGGGTTTGTATAACATTGTGTACTTCTGGGGTGTCAGGCGATTTCCAGATTCTGAGTATGACTAATTTCGCTGCTAAAAAATAGGTGGGTGGTAAATTGACGTAGTGTTGGTGGAATATCTTCTATGCCTATATTTAGTAGAGCAAGGGAAGGGGAAATTGGAATATTCAAACCTGTCGCTTGTCGATAGATTGTAAATATTGTTGACCAAAATTTTGCAAGCTTACTACAAGACCACAGTATGTGGAAGATATTACCTACTTGGGAGCCTTGCCTCCAGCAGAGAGGGGAAGCTGTAGAACTAAATTTAGCGATTTTGAATGGTGTCAAGTACCATCTCTGTGTGACTTTATGGGATAGTTCCCAAAGGGAAGTACTTTTTGTGGCTGAGTAATTGTGATGAATTGCTTTACTCCATTGTTCTATCGAGAAGCTAGTATCCAAGTCCCTTCCCCAGGCTAGCATAGATTGAGATTTAACCAGTACTGATTTGTTATGTAAAATGTTGTAGAATAGGGAAATTCCGCTTCTACGACATTCGTTGGAGGTTAGATATTTTTTAATTTGCCAATGTACTTCATACGGTGGGATATAGGTACATGTGGTGTAGGATTTTAGTCGAGCATAAGTGAAGTATTCTAGATGTGGTAAGTTGTATTACTTTTGAAGAGACACAAAAGGTTTGAGCTTAGAACCATTATATAAATCTTGTAACCAGGAGATGCCTTTTTTGGTCCATTCATCTAAAGATAGTTCAAGCACACTGGACTTTTGTGCCAACAGTACAACAGCACCATCTAAAACAGATCTCCAGAATGGTTTTGATCATTCACATACACAGGACCTTAAAGCCTGGGCAGCTTAAGTTACTTGTTAAAGATGTCTTCCGTTAGAGGGTGTCTTTTGGCGAGACCTGCGACAAATTCATTAATCACTTGCCTACCGGGACAATCTTAATATTTTTTGCACACAAGTTAAAACTTGCATTTTTTTCTAGAAATTAATAGAATAGTTGCAACTGTTGCAGGATAATTGCATTCTTTATGAAATGCAGATTTTCAGGGAAAAAATAAACTAAAATACATGTTAGCGCAAACGAACATATTATACCAAATTTTTTGGTAAAATATAAGATTGGGTTGTGTTGGCATATTTGATATCCATCTATTTAACATGCCTGTGGGATTGCAAAAAACGATGGTACCCAAAATTCTCTCTAAGTGGTTTAATAATCAGTTTAGAGCTAACCGTGATCTTTGACCCCAGAATTATTACTCACGCTGATGTTCGCAGCGATGCTTCACATATGCGGCGTAGTTGGTTGTTTATATACACGTGAGGAAGCTGCTTTAAAACACAATTGTTTTTTAAATTTCTGTAATAAAAACAAAAAAAGTTATGTAATATGCATTGCTTCCAGGGTCATTAGTTGAAGGAAGAATCGGGGAACTAATGTTCCCAGAGTTCATCTTGCTTTTCTCGTGTGCACCCTTTTGGAGAGCCATTTAAAAGTAATTGGGTAGCTCTAGAGTCGCCTGATCACTCTTAAAAGCAAGTACAAAGTGCACCGGCTGCACTGGCTGTGAGCTTAATTAAACCACTTGTCTACCATGCCATTTATAAACATACCTTGGTAGACGAATGGTTTGAACTTTTCCTCCTGTGACATCTTTTCTTCCACAGAGCAAAGTTCCAACCCCCCCCCCCTCGAGTCCCTCTACCTCCTCAAAATGCATAGCACCCAGTGCTGTACACAGGCTTTTGCTTCCAAGTTGAAGTTCAGCCTTTCCTTTCCGCAACCAAGTCTTCCCCAAAGCCCACTTTCCAGTTTAGGGTGCCCTCCTAAGAGTGGGGGGATGTCTGTTAGTTTGCCTGTCTCTGGGTAACGCACATCCCAGACCTGTGAAATTAATCCTTGGTTTCAAAGGGGTACAACATAGTTAAAATGTCTACCATCTCACCATTTTCTAATTTCAAAATTTGACCAAGAACAGTCAGATTTGCAAAATGCCCTGAATCCTCTTTTGTTCAATGGAGAAATTCGTAAACACCTTGCGTCAACATTTTACAAGCTTTACCTCCAGAGACATGGGGGATACCTAGCATCCATAGACATCCCAGGTGCCTATCTCCATGTTTCTTTTTATACTCATCAGTGCTTTCTATGCATTACAGTAGAAGACCAGACATTTTTTATCACTACCTTTTTGGCCTATTTTCTTGAGTTTTCACCAAGGAACTTGCCTCTCTTCTGGCCCTTCTCAACTCAGGGCATCCAGGTAACAGGCTGTCTCGACAAAATGCTTCTTAAGAACATACCCCCCTTCCAGCTGTCCACAAGACAAATCTAATGCGCCAGGCCTTCGGGTTGGATGATCAACTTATAGAAAAAAAGTCTGCGCTATAAGTGATAAAAAACTTGTGTAACTAAACTGAAGACCGTGAGTTTAATATAAAACATATAAACCAGTGATGGTCAAATATAAAAAATGTAATTAAATGGAATAAAGAATACAGATGAAGCAGATATCAAAATAACACTACCCATAGATAGCATATATAGGCAAAACAAATGTAGTGAAACTTATATACCAAAGCTGATATAAGTAGTGTCAAAATATAAAGTTCATAAAGTGACAACCAAAGAGATAAGTCAACATAAGTGCTGTGCAGGACTGCTGATCCACTCAATTTGACATCCATGTAAAAAGGTGACTTTTCATGCGTGCTCCCACTACCATCCAGATTTTAGGCTTACCAGATGTTGGGAAAAGGTACACCTGTGGCTATAGCCCAGCCAAGGCCTTTTCCTCTGTGTTTTCTTCCGTCTGTCAGATCTGAGCGTGTATGGCCATTCCAGCACTGCTCGGTCGTTCAGAGCCTCCAAAGGAACCCACCTCACCAGGTGGTATACACCCCAAGAGCCAAAAGGAGAAGAGGGGAGACCCATGAGTAGGATCCAAAAAATGTATTAAAAAGACGCCAATGGCGTTTAAACATCCATACAGAAAAAATCTTTTTTTTAAATTTCGCGGCCGGCTGCAGTATCACACGCCCGTGCTTGTCCGGGACGTAGCGCGGTGATGTCCGCACGTCGCTCCTCCCTACGCATTTCGTCACAGATGACGTATTCATGGGGCACACTTGATGATAAACTTGCAAAAATCTGCTCTCCAACCCTCTCTTCACCTGGGATATCTGGGTCTGATTCTAAATACAGCCCAAGCAAGTCTTTCGATGAACAAATGGCTCTCCCTCAGTTCTGACGCTCGGCTTTTGGGATCAAAGACCCACTCTTCTGTGATATTCTCTAGTTCTAGGCTTCATGAAGGCCTCATTCAATGCTCTTCCATTTGCCAAATTTCATTCCAGAGAACTCTTCAACAAAATATTCTGGCATGAAACGAGCATGCCCCTGCTCTCGAACTGTCCATGCTTCTGTTCAGCAAAGTCAAGAGCTCCTTAGCCTGGTGGATTTTCAACCCTGTCCTGACAGTGGGTAAGTCGTTTCTGCCATATCACTGGAAAGTGAAAATAGATGCCGATCTTTTGGTTTGTGACTGTTCCAATCCCTCATGATAGACTATGGTCACCAGATGAAGCCAAGCTTCTCCTCAACATCCTGGAGCTCAAAACGATGCGGATAACTGAACTAAAAAGTATGGTGTAGCTCTTCCTTTTAAGCAATATATGACAAACTTATGACTAAATACTGTGAAATGCATTTTGAAACCAAGTGATGAGTAAATGAAGTATAATCCTTCAATATGTAACCCCTTGGTGCCGACATCACAAAAAATGTGGCCCCCCTGGGCTGGGCTTTTTTTTGTGGGGCCGCATGTTTACAAATCTCCTATTGCGCTGGGTGCGCACCGCACGGGACACGCAGCACAGAGACCAGGGTCTCAACGAGGGCCCTGGAACATCTGATTTCAGGTAGCCTGATCGCTGTGATAGCCTCTGATTGGCTATGACACTGATCAGACACCGTGAAGCCCGCCCCCGTGTTTTCTGTCTCTCTGAATGAATGAGATGTGTGCATCGTTTTTTTTTTCTTTGCAGAGTGTATTCACAAAAAAAAAGGCCTAGATGGGGTTTGACAGGGTTAGCGTTTGGGTCAGGGTCAGAGGTCGGGGTCAAATTTTTTGGACAGGATATTTTTTTCAAATTTGTCAGTGTTTTTTTAGGTAGGATATAAAAAAAAGGGGGGGGAAGCAAAATGCACACTTTCTGGGCTGTACTACAGGTTCAAACAGCAACTAACATACACATGTGGTATCACTGCGATTGTCAGAAGCAGGAAAATTAATTTTAGGTTGTTCTTTGGCGGTAGGTTATGGTAGTACCGAGGAAATATTTAAAGATTTTATATATATATATATATATATATATATATATATATATATATATATATATATATATATATATATATATATATATATATATATATATATATATATATATATATATATATATATATATATATATATATATATATATATATATATTTTTTTTTTTTTTACTATTTTGGGCCAGTTTTCCTTTGATAATAAAAAAAAAAATATCTGCAGATATCCATTACCATTTACCATCAAATGAAACCAATTTGTCCTGGGGAAAAAAAACAAAGTATAATCCACCTGGATACGCAAATTAGTTGTGGTGATATGTACGGTTTTAGTAACGCAGATCAAAGTTGCAATATTATGCTTGGGATTTGTTTTACACTTAGGCACAAAGGGGTTAAACACAGTCCTATTCACCAGAAAGGGTTTTTTAAAAGCAAAAAAACAGTGTCTTTACCACCGTACCTTCTATAATCTTCATATGCTTGTGAAACATAGCCACCGTGCCTCAGCAGATATACTCATCTTTTTGAGATGGATTCCTATAAATAGGTCAAACAGTGCTTTTTGATATAGGTGATTCATCCTTTGGACAGTCTGCAAACTCTTCATTGATCCATCAAACAAGAGTTGTAATGGCTCCCACCCAAGGCTTTCTCCAAAAAGGTGGGTTGTTCCTGAGGGTATATACAGCCATCTCTTGACTTTTAATAAAACATTTTTTTTTTTTTGAGGACTACTTTCAGGGACCCCGTGGATAAGAACTTTGAGGCCCTGCGCAAGGCTTCATTTTTCCCTATCTTGACCACATAACTAATTGTGGTTGTTATGGCGATATGTCAGATATTCAGGGCTTGGTCCAGGCATCTGACTTAAGCTGGGTACACACTAAAACTGACAGCTCTGGTCGGAGACACTGTACTAATTATGCGAGGTTAGTCCTGTAATCTCCCCTACTGAGCTGTTGTGTTCTGACAGGGGGATACACCCCCCCCCCCCCCACCAAAACACTTCGATCAGTGCTCTCAGCCAATGGCAGAGAGCGCTGATTGGGAGTCGGTCGGCTGCTGGTTTTCCAGAATTCACATCCGACAGAAGCCGGGCAGAATTTTGGCCGTTTTTTTTTTTTTTTACCGTCAATTGGCTCGACATTCTGCCCATGTTTACGGGACTTTACAATGTCAGTTTGACCTTTTCACAAAAGCTCTAAGCTATTGCGTGGAATTATCAGTGCACTCCTTTTGGGTAACTTTTTTATTGTGCTTGCAGATCTGTATCAGTTTACATATATGTGCAGATGCAAAGAAGTCTATGTCTAAAATAGTGATTCACTGAACCAGCCTGTAAGATCAGATTGGTAAGGATGCTGTTTGAAGGACAACACCATTTCTGGAGGAGTTCATGAATGCCTGCATCAAAAGGTGAAAGGTGGGAAAAGTTATCTTGCCCAGTAAGATGAGGGTCTGTATGGGTAAGCCAGTTTCCCCAGCTAAGAAAGTCATCCTCTCATTCTCCCATGGCATCCAAGGTCAAACAAGGCAAATCCTTTGCAGATTTTGCTCAAAGCTGTGTCCCAACTTCAGGCTCAGGAATCTGATACAGGTCCCAAAGGAAGGGTGTTTTCAGGGTTTCTACTTGAACCTGTTTTAGGGATCCCAGGTTGAATGGGAAGGTCAGACCCATTCTGAACCTTGGGTTGCTAAATCTTTCTGAAAATCAGAGTTCTGGATGGAATCCACAGGATTGGTCATAGCAGCTCTTCGACTGGTATTTATGGTGTCGCTCAATATACATTACACAACCTTTTCTATTTAGCACTACCTACAATTTGTGTCACTATCCTTTTTGGACTGGCCATGGCTCTCTGGGTCTTTACAAAGCTGCCCAAGTGATGTTGTAGGAAACCTGGATGACCTGCTTCTGAGGGACTGGTTGCTTCTTGCCCTTAGGGAAAACATCCAACGGAAGAGGTTCAGTTGGGTTTTCAACCTACAGAAAACTGTCCTGGAACCATCTCTGTATTCCGAATGCCTGTTATTTTTGTTGCTGGACATAGTCCTGAACAAGGTATTCCTAACACAGGAGAGGATTTCCCTTCAGGTGCAAGTTCAGACCCTTCAGTCTGCTGTAAATTTTTTAGTGAGGACTTCCATGTGGATCTTGGGCTTTCATGACTGGATCATAAATTGGCCTGTACGTACCCTAAAAGGTCAGGTCTTAGGCCTTCGCTGTTTTGTTCCAGAGACACCTAGTTCAAGGGGTTACTCGCATTGCCCCAACACTTCAGATACTATTTGAAATCGTTGGGCCTTCCCTTGTTACCAGGGCCGTTTTTTTTCCACTGGGCAGATGCCCGGGGGCCCAACTTGTCTGGAGGGCCCCATCCAGGGCTGATCCTCAGAGCTGCAATCTGCTGCTTAAATTGACTGACTGCACTGGTTGCTCACTTCGCCGGCCGGCATTTAGCTAGCAACCAGTGACGTCAATCAGAGGCCGCAGCCACCCCAGCATTCATAGCGCACCGCGGCTGCCCCAGTGGCTAGTGAACAGGCTCCGCCCACCTCTGCCATGTTCTTCAGACAGCATGGAGAGGGAGCGGAAAGACGGCCCTTGATAGCTGGCGCTGCCTTGCTGCTGTGAGTGACACGCTGTACTGCACCAGGCCGGCGGCCTCAAGTCTTATAATGTCTACTTAAGTAAGTTCAAGTTGTTCATCAAAAACAGCCACTGTCTGTGGCCATCAAACTGTCGCTGTGCCCATCCAAAGCTGCCGCTGTGCCCATCCAAAGCTACCGCTGTGCCCATCCAAAGCTGCCGCTGTGCCCACCAAATTTGTGTTATATTGTCCGAACGTTTTAATTGTTTAACGTGTTAATGTTTAAACACTGATTTTGTAGGAAGTACCAATAAATATAGCCTTAATGATAATTTGGATTTTTATTCTCGTGCCTGATCGTGTAGACAGGGCCCCAGTGCACTGTATTGCCCGGGGGCCTATAATGCTCTTAAGATGGCCCTCCGAAGGCCATTTGAAGCAGTCTGGGAAATTCCTTTGTAGGATCTTGCCCATAATAGTAGCTTTTGTAATAGCCATTAGTCCTGCCAGGCAGGTTTTGGTGCTGACCATGCTATCCAGTAGAAAACTTTGTGGTGGTATGTAAGCACCGTTTTGCATTCATGTTTTCCCTTTTTACCTAAAGTGGTGTCTAGCTTTCATTTAAATATATTTTTGTTCTTTTGTTGTCCTCCCAAGGACCCAAAGGAAGCCACTCTCTGTTGTCTGGATATGGTGTGGGCTTACATTGTGGTCACAGCCTCCATCCCAAAATTTAATTTGCTTTTTGTTTTGTCCACCGGTGTCAAACTGATCTTTTTGTTTTGTAATCCATGATTGCTAGCTGGATTCCCCAGATCATTTCTCGTACCTATTCTCTAAAGAGTAGGGAGCCTCCCTTCCTGTTTTAAGGCTCATTCTTATAGATTTGTTGGCACATCTTGGGCATAATATCTGACTTCTGTTGTGCAGCTTTATAAGGCTGCTGCCTGATCTTCTGTGCACACATTTGCCAAGTTCTACCGAGTTTTAGCAATTTGTTTTGAGGGTCTTTTGGCTGACACAGGATGGTACAGAACACAGGACCCTCCCCTTTGTGCTTTTTGGTCATTCATGTCTCTCTACAAAACTGAGGGTCACAAGGTGGGAGGGGTTATGTGAGGGAGTGTTTAAAGCTTTGAGTGACTTTGCTAGTGTCTCACTCCAATTCACAAATGGAACGGAGTTTAAAAAAATTCAATATTTTATCACCAAGGTTTTGCTGGTGGTGTTTGTCAGAAACAGCCTGGGGGTCATCTCTTCTCCAATAGCTGGTTGCTAAGGAGTGGGCCATGAAGCCAGCTGCCGCCTCCTTAACGGATGACAGCTGGATATAAAAAAAACGGTGTGGTCCCCCCCAAATCCATACCAGAGCATGCAGCCCTTTTTAACAGGGGGCCCCCCAGATCCTGCCCCCCCCCCCCCCCCCCATGTGAATGAGTATGGGTTCAATCACGATGCCCGCTGCCACCGCCGTACTTGGAAAAAAACTCCACTCCTGTGCAGTCTGCCTGCTCCGCTGTTTGACAGTTCTTAATTGGGTAAGGGGCGGGGCCACCCGGCGACATCACCTGGTGGCACCGCCCCTTGTGACTTCACCATCCCATACATGCTGGATCTGTGATGTCACAAGGGGGCGGTGCCACTCCATAGCTATTTAAGAAATGTCACACAGTGGGGCACAAAGGAGTGTTTGTGGCGAGCAGAGCTTTTTCTTTTTTCAGGTCCAGCAGTGGCATCATTGTGATTGATGATGGATCTAAATGGAAACGTAGTTTTTTTTTTTTGTTTATTATTTTTATTTTAATTTTTTTTAAAGCGGTGTTCCGCCTGGTTAAAAATAAATTAAGTCAGCAGCTACAAATACTGTAGCTGCTGATTTTTAATAGAAATTTACCTGTCCAGGGAGCCCGCAATGTCGCACCCCAGCCGATTTTTGGATTGCTTGTCAGGTGCTGCCGCCAGCATTCGTCCTAAGGGAAACCGGCAGTTAAGTTATTCAACTTCACAGCTGGCTCCGTACTGCAAAGCTCGCTGCGCTTTTTCATTGGCCCGGCTTTGGGGGGAAGGAGGAGGGGGTCCTAACTTCAGAGGGACAGCCGCGCTGTCTCCCACAAGTGGGGAAGGGTATCTGTCAAAAAAAGGTAACACCCCCCCCCCCCCCTGAAAGGGGCGGGGGGGCAGAGCGGATCAGTGGCAGTTCCACTTTTGGGTGGAACTCTGCTTTAATAAAGGAATTGTCAAAAAATCTTGTACTGTCTTTATTCACTTTTACACTTTTTTTTTTTTTTGGTGAATGGGTAGAGGTACTACCACATACTCATTCACATAGGAGGGGGGGCTGGGATCTGGGGGCCCTCTTGTTAAATGGGGGCTTCCAGATTCCGATAAACCCTCTGCAGACCCTCACAACCATAACCCCACCCCAAAGCGCTCGCCAGTCGTCCACCCCCCCCCCCTTTCCTGATCTGCCGGGCTGCATGCTTGCTTGGAAAAGGGTCTGGTATTGATTTTAGGGGGCACGCCGCATTTTTTTTTTTTTTTTTTACATCCTTGGCAACTGGCTCAATGCAATAGCCGCACAAAAAAATGTGGTAATTGCCGCTCAATCGAACAAACACTGAATTAGTTATTTTACGCAAAATTCTTAGTGAATTGCACTTTTAAAACTGATTTACCGCAATCAATATTTTACCGCATTTTATTGCCTATTTAACTCTTAATGAATTCACCCTATTGTCCTTTACCACCTTGGCATTTTGTATATCTTGATGTTTTGACTGCTTATCTGTTTGTAGAACGTACTACAGAAGAGATTGAGAGGACAAAGCAGTTTGCAAAGGAAGTAGTTGACCTTTTACGTCACCAACCTCATTTCAGGATGCCATTCAATAAATTTATTCCGTCCTATCATCACCACTTTGGTCGCCAGTGCAAACTGACTTATTATGGTTTCACAAAACTGCTTGACCTTTTTGAAGCCATACCGGATGTCTTACAAGTAAGTACAGCTTATACTTGGTCATACATACTTACCAGTAGATGAGCATGGTATAAAGAAAAATCCGTCATGTTATGTTTTGCTAATTGACATGCATAGAAAAGCTGCTGATATTTACCTTTGTTGCCTTTGCACAAACCACTAAAGATAAATTCCAGGTATGAATTTTATTGCATAGTTACTTGATCCAGCATAGCAACCACTTGGGGCCATGAGGGCAGTTACATTGCGATCTCCACCTTGTTCAAACAGAGAACTTCTTGCATTTTTATTTGAAAAATGCAAGGTGTTCTGTGAATTAAGCATGTTCCAAGCAAGTGCCCCTGTGTGGTCAGTTTGCAGCTGAAAGGCATGAGGACCTGGAAGATGGTGTCAACCACTACAGTCATTTCCATCTTCCACAGGGATCTCACAGGAACAGAATCTACATACTTACATTATTGCATGGTGGCCAGGAACTATGCAACAAAATCCATAACTGGAATTCAGCTTTAAATATTTATCTTATGTCTTACAATGTTTTTCATTGTTTGAGTTTGCTCTCAAAATGAAGTTTCACTATTTGTATAGCTTTAAAATACCTGTCTCACCTAATGTTACGTTATGGTGGTACTAATCTTCCACCCTCTGGAATACCCTTAGGTGGTCTTTTGCATCTATTTCAGAATAATGTTATGCAGGAAATGCAGTGATGACATTGTTCATGCGACTACCATAAATTGTGTGATGTTATGGTTTTGACATGGGTCTTGTGGGTGCTGGTAACTTTTTGACCTGTTGAGACCTTTTTGTATTTCTGCACTAGATTCTAGCCATGTCAACATTTTTAGGATGTGTTCAACGTCACCTTTATTAACCTTTGCTGCCTACGTGTTTGCATACAAGAGTGAGGAGTCTGAATTTTCTGTCTATCATTTTTATAGGTTTTAGAGTGTGGGGAGGAAAAGATTTTAACCCTGACTGAAATGGAGCGCATTAAGGCTTTGGCCTCCCAATTTGTCAAACTGCTGCGTTCGCAAAAAGACACCTCCTTAATGATTCCCGACTTGCTTACAGAATATAGTAAGACCTTTGGCTACAGCCTGAGACTTCATGACTATGATGTCAGCTCTGTACTGGCACTGATGCAAAAATTGTGCCATGTTGTTAAGGTAACTGATTTATGATGAGTTGCAGTTATTGGGCATGCCATTCCTAATGTATTTTTTTTATTGCTGTTAACTCTCCATCCTGCTGACTGGCATGAATACTGTCACACTGGTGTCTGCAGAACATCAGTTTTTCTGATCCAAGTAAGAGGTTGGAAATGTACCTGGTGATGGTGTAGATATCACATATTTGATACTTAACTATAGGCCTACATACATTTTAGGAGGCCGACTTGTTAAACTTATACTGTTTGTAGTTGACAGCAATATCTTAAAGCCCAACTCAGAACTATAAGAAATCCACCCTTGCAGTGCCACCAGCTGCATAGACAAGGGTTACATTCTCGTTATGTTTAAGGGATGCAGCGCAGATTTTGTTGCTGCCCACTCTAGCTTGCTTTAGCACCCTCCTCTTCCCAAAGCTCTCTCATACAATAGAGACATTAGCCCTACATTTTATACGTGTAAAACGGTGGAGTGCGACTGCAACATTGCTGCAGGGGCCAGTTGCAGTGCTGGGGGACCCATGCAGGAGCATGTCGAAAAAGTTTAATATTTTCTCCTTATTCCAGCACCCCTAGACATAATGAACATTGAACAGAGGAAGTTTCTTACTATATTTTTTTTATTTTTTAGGTTACAGACACTGTCTGTGGTAAGCAAATCCAGTTGATTAATAGGAAATCTCTACGCTCTTTAACTGCACAGCTCCTTATTTTGCTCATGTCATGGGATGAGCCATCACCACTTACTGTTGGCCAGCTGTGCCATGTATATGAAAGTGTCCATGGAATTACCCTCAATCCATGTGAATATGGTTTTGTGTCCTTGACTGACCTCTTAAAAAGCCTTCCTTATTTGGTTGAGGTAAAAATTCTTAATTTTTATTTTTTTAACCCCTTTAAACAGTGGATTTGTACATTTTGCTGGCAATGTCCTACCTTTTTTTTTTTTCTTTTTTTTCTGGCAGGTGTATACTAATGATATGAATGCAGAATGCATACAGTTGACGGCACTTTATATTTTTGCAAAGAATGTCCGTTCATTGCTGCATACTTATCACTATCAGCAGATCTTCCTGCATGAGTTTACTACTGCATACAGCAAATATGTCGGGGAAGTACTTGAGCCCAAGCAGTATGGTTTTAACAGCTTGGAGGAGATGTTGGGGGCGATTGCACAGGTAAGTTGTCATGCTGGGAACTGTTCATTTATTTTTATGCACCATTTGTTAACATACTGTACACAGCTAGATTTTTTTTTTAACTTGTAAAGTTAAAGCAACTTTAAGTTAAGACGGTTTTACTTGCCAACATTGGTTGTACAGGTAAGCAAGGTAAATTTATAACCACTTTATCGATTTCTGTTTTTTTTTTTTTTTTTTTTTTTTTTAAGGTGGTCTGGATAAAGGGACATGGCAATAAAAGAATAGTTGTACTGAAGAATGACATGAAGAGTAAGTAACTTTAGTGTACCTAATACAGTAAAGTACACTACTGTGCAGGTGTGAAAGATGCAGTAATTTAACCACTTGACCTCTGGAAGGTTTTACCCTCTTGACCAGGTCATTTTTTGCTATTCGGCGCTGTACTACTTTAACTGGCAATTACGCAGTCATGCAACACTATTAAAATATTTTTTTTTTCATACAAATGGAGCTTTCTTCTAATAATGTTTACCGTATATACTCGAGTATAGGCCGTCCCGAATATAAGCCGAGGCCCCTGATTTACCACAAAAAAACTGGGAAAAGTTATTGACCCGTGTATTAGCCGATGGGGGGGGGAAATGGAGCAGCTACTGTAAGTGGAAAAGAGTGTCGGCAAATGCCCATCTGCATGTCCCCTGTGTCCTATACAACCCCCCGTGTCCCCAGTGCAGCCTACCTGTGCCGATCGATCCGGTGTCCCGCTATCCCGTGTCCCTCGGGGGCCGCTGGACGAGGATGAGAGAATGTCCGTGATAGGCGGAACACTGCACATGACTGCTGGGACACCGGTGTCCCGTGTCCCTCGGAGGCCGCTGTCCCGCTGTCCCTCGGGGGCCCGTGTCCCGCTGTCCCTCGGGGGCCCGTGTCCCGCTGTCCCTCGGGGGCCCGTGTCCCGCTGTCCCTCGGGGGCCCGTGTCCCGCTGTCCCTCGGGGGCCCGTGTCCCGCTGTCCCTCGGGGGCCCGTGTCCCGCTGTCCCTCGGGGGCCCGTGTCCCGCTGTCCCTCGGGGGCCCGTGTCCCGCTGTCCCTCGGGGGCCCGTGTCCCGCTGTCCCTCGGGGGCCCGTGTCCCGGTGTCCCTCGGGGGCCCGTGTCCCGCTGTCCCTCGGGGGCCGCTGTCCGGTGTCCCTCGGGGGCCCGTGTCCCGCTGTCCCTCGGGGGCCGCTGTCCGGTGTCCCTCGGGGGCCCGTGTCCCGCTGTCCCTCGGGGGCCGCTGTCCAGTTGTCCTGGCGATCAGCGTACACACTGAGGAGCCAGGCGCCATTACAGGTTTGAAAGCCGCGCCGCCTCCTCCTCCTCCTCCTCGTCCGTGATAGGAGGAATACTCGGTTTTCCCAGCAGTCATGTGCAGTGTTCCGCCTATCACGGACATTCTCTCATCCTCGTCCATGAGATGAGAATGACAGAACATCCGTGATAGGCGGAACACTGTACTGCTGGGAAAATTAGTGTCCGCCTATCACGGACGGGCGGGAGGAGGCGGCGCGGCTTTTGAACAGTGCCGTCTGTCTACATGACAAGCTGTTCATGTAGGCAGACCGCACTGACTCGAGTATAAGCCGAGAAGGGGACTTTCAGCCCTAAAAAAAGGGCTGAAAATCTCGGCTTATACTCGAGTATATACGGTAATCACCACTGGGTTTTTAGTTTTTTGCTATATTAAAGTGATACTTAACGCAGTAATATGAAAATAGTTCAATCCCCCCGCAGTGCCCACAGCTTATAATTCTTCTTTTTCCATAAAAATACTGCCACTATATACCTTTTTTTTTTTTTTTTTTTTTTGGCTGAATTGTATACCACAGTCATGTGATAAACCGCAGGGTCTGCCCAAGTGCTGAGTGTTAAGGTAGGAGGAGATTTCCACCACAGCATGTGTCCTCATGCTGTTATGAGAGGCAGAATCAATATGTGACCTCCCACCCACTGTTTTAATTTTTTTTAGCTGGGGATGGCCAAGGGAGGGAGGGAGGGACTGAGCTGTCATTTAGGATCTGTATACACGCCCACATGTGTAATGTCAATATCATGTGATCTGAAAAGCTCAGCTCAACAAGGAAATATTCTCTCCATCAATAGACCAAATTGAGCACTCTGACTGTGTCTTATCTGGCCTTGCCCAGAGAGACCCTGCAGGAGGGGGAGGTTATGTGCTTACAGCATCAAAGAGATATTTCACTTGTATTACGCTGATGTCATCGGCGCATGTGCTGTGAAGAAATGGACCACTGCCGTTTCTTCCCCAGTGTGTGCCGTCACTGATGGCACATGCATGGAAGTGATGTCACGCCGCTCTGGCCAGTCACAGAGCCGGAGTCCACGGCCCCAGAAGGAAGAGGGGCAAAGATGGACGCGGCATACACAGGGGACAGCGCGTGCTTCGTTTGCAGGCAAGTGTCACATAATGAGCTAGTATGCGATGCATACTAGCCCATTATGCTTTTAATTTGCAGGCCTTGCAGGGAGCAAAAGAGGAAGTAAAACCCATTAGGGTTTACTTGTTTAAGTTCCACAGGGAGTATAACAAGCATGCTATTCTCCATATATATAGAGAATATAGAGACCTACATAGAAGGAGCTAAAAGGTGACAGTCCTGTAGATCTTGGCTTCTGGAAATAACTCTTGGGAGTGTCATAGAAGAGCTGCAACAACGTTTTATAAAGCACTTAGACCCAGGTATATATCTTTGTGGATGTGGGAGAAAACTGACAGTCTGTTATACTGATTGTATAATAGATAACAGCCTCTAGAGTTCCATGAATAAAGGAGTAGTTTATTTAAATTTAGTAAAACTTCTATAAGGTCTGCCAATCCAGTGAGCCAGGCTCTAGCCACATGTCCCGGTGGCTGTATGAACATGCCTGTCATCAGATGGAGTGGTCCTGGATGTGTCTCTGTGCCTGCCAATGTTACCTCCAGTGATGGTGGCTTGATGGATCCTTAGGCAAGGTGGATGGATTGGGGGGGGGGGGGGGGTTAAGCTGTGTGCCATCCTGGAGATGGGTGTAGTCAACCAGGGGCTGTGGTGGATCTCCCCACAGTGACACCATGCATGGGCGGGCGACTCATGATGACATCACACGCTGCACCGGAGGACAGAGCATAAGCCAATGGAGGAGGTGGAGAGAATGGCGGGGGGGCAGGTCAATAACGTGGTCCCGTCCTCATGACTGACAGCCTGTTTCGTGCTCCTGCGCCTTGTCAAGTCATCTGCATATACAGACTGATTTTACTGTTGTGGGTTTAGTAACACTTTAACATAAAAAGACCAAAGATTTTGAATAACAATATTTTCTACTTTGTTATAAAATTTTTCTTTTTCATACATCATGGGACAGAGTCAGGCTAATATTCATTACCTACTGGGTTATACTCTATCTCCAGGTGAATGGACTCTGGTAGACCAAAGGTCCTCAGACAGGAAGTGGTCCCATATATAATCCCTCCCACACAGAAAGCGCGTCAGTTTTTACCAGTGTCTGCAAGGTGGATGGCACGGTTTGTTTTAGCTCTCTGGGCTCCAGGTCTCTAGTCTCACAAACAGTTCTTAAATGAATCGAGGGGTTGACCGATCTGATCCATTTGACACAGGATTTATAATGATTAGATAAATGGTACCCGAGCCTCGCAAAGAAGACTAAAGATCCTGCAAG
Organism: Lithobates sylvaticus; assembly: GCA_028564925.1. Lineage (NCBI taxonomy): Eukaryota > Metazoa > Chordata > Amphibia > Anura > Ranidae > Lithobates > Lithobates sylvaticus. The sequence continues at coordinate 189,706,947 of CM053031.1, read as the reverse complement.
GTTTTGTCTGTAATGCGGCCTCCGGGCACTGGACCATGCGAAGTGGAATCCTGGACACCACATCGCTAAGGCATTCCTGCAGGGTGCTGTACAGGTCCAATGGAGTGGACCCTAAACATGAAAAGGGTACCCAGTCCTTGAAGGTTCTCAAGTGACAGGAACCCGCCGGGTGAATTGTGGGGTGTCCCAGTGATTGTAACAATCAGTCAAGCTAGCTAGAGGCTGGACACCTACATGCGGTGACCATACGGGAGAGTTTTGGGCTAGCTGTGGGTGCTTGCAAAGTGTACTTCTCCTTCTTCTTTCTTGTGTCTGGCTGTTTTTTTTTTTTTACTTGTATGATGGTGCATAACGGTGTGCCATTTTGACCCTGTTCATCAGGGTGCACATGCGTTCATAAGAGTGTCGCTATGTTTCCAGAAGGCAGCTGTGGGAACAGACATTTGCAGCGGTCAATATTTTCCTTACCCGGGTCACGTGAGTCACTAAGTGTTGCTTGGCAGGCTAAAGGTGCTTAGCAGGATTGTTACATAGGGGCTTGGCGAGACCTATTAAAGGGTCTCCCTTCTGAGGTGTTTTAATACTACACCCAAGTACTCTCTTTATGTGGTTAGTGAATGTCTTCAAAAAAGGAGGAGCGGGATTAACACTACAGGGAAGGGCACACCAATGTCGTCAGTAGCTCCTGATGAACCTAGTTGTATCCCCTGAAAGACCAGAGGCTTCAAGGCAATCTCAGCTGCTGCGCCTATCTGGTATTGTGTCTACAGTCAACACTGCTGCTTCACCCTTTATCACTAAGGATGAACTGTCCTCAGCCCTAGCCGGGTTAGAGCACAGGATTGCTTCCATCCCGCATAGTAGTCGGAAGCGTGACAGATCCCCCCCCTCCCCAGAGCATCCTAGTCTGGAGCAGGAATGGGTTGGGGAAGAGCTTAAAGCTCAGGACAAAAAGATATCCAGTTGATGTCTGCCTCTCAGTCGCAGAGGCTTTTGATCCTGACTCTGAATAAAATGGTTCGTACTGCCTTTTAAGTTGCCTCTTGAACAGGTGTCTGAGCCCCCCTGGTCCTCTTTGGGATCCCTGACAGGCCGCACAGGCTTTCCCTCTACATCCCCTGTTGGAACAGGCCGTGTATGCTGATTGGGAACATCCTGACAGGATTTTTGTTCCGAAGAAGTTTTCCCTTTTTTCTATCCCATGAATGAAAAGTTAATTAAAAAATGGAGCATGCCAGCAGTAGATGCAGCAGTCTCTTCCTTAAACAAGAACTTAACTTGTCCGGTAGATAACGCACAGGGTTTGAAAGACCCTGTTGACAGAAACTGGAGTGATTATTAAAGGCTTCCTTTTCTTTGGCCAGTTCAGCTATTCAGCAAGCTGTTGCAGCAATTTGTATCTGCCAGTCCATAAAGGATCAGGTCAAATGGCCTGATAGGCCTAACCAGGAGGATGATCTGCCTGAAAGTAAGACAGATTTCTTCAGCGCTGTGTTTTTTGTTATTGACGCCTTAAAGGATTCAATACAGCAGGTTTATCGTTTGGCTCTCTCGTCTGTACATATGCGCAGACTCTTATGGCTCAAGAACTGGTCAGCCGAGCTTCCTTGTAAAAAGTTATTGGCAGGTTTCCAAATTTTTACAGGTTTTACAAATATATCCAAAAGATCTCCGGTGGGAAGAGTTCTCTACTTCCTGTGAAGAAAAAGCACCAGACGTCCCTTGTTTAAAACCTCAGGGACTGCTTCCTCCAATGTCTGTGTCAAGGCAACAGGGCGCTAGGGCCAGGGCCAGAAGAAGCCCTGGGTCCAAGAGTCTTCAAAACCCAGCACCAAGCCCTCCTTTTTAGGGGATGCACCCACTTCAATCGAGTGGGGGCAAGGCTGCTGAACTTTGCGGACACTTGGAGAACAATATTCAGTACGAGTGGGTCACCTCAATTATATCTTGCGGTTACAAGCTAGAGTTGTGGGGGGTTCCCCCTCAGGTTTCTAAGATCCAGCATTCCCTCGGATCCTCCAAAAAGAAACGTATTGCTTCAGGCACTACATCATTTAGTACATCAAGGAGTGATTGTATAGGTTCCAGTATCCGAAAGGGGCACAGGGTTTTACTCAAACCTGTTTACGGTTCAGAAACCAAATGGGGACACAAGGCCCATTTTGGACCTAAGATCCCAGCACAAGTATCTACTGATGGTCCTTTTCGGATGGAGTCTGTCCACTCAGTAGTAGCCTCACTCCAGAGGGGAGACTTTCTTGCTTCCATCGATATAAAAGACGCGTATTTACACATACCTATCTTTCAGCCTCATCGGAGGTTCCTACGTTTTGCAGTAGAGGTAAGTCATTTTCAGTTTGTGGCTCTACCTTTCGGGCTGGCTACAGCTCCCCGGGTGTTCAAAAGGTTCTAGCACCAGTACTGGGTCTTTTAAGGGCTCTAGTGATCCTGGTGCTTGGGTATCTGGACAACCTACTACTCAGAGATCACTCATTACAGGCTCTAGAACAGAGCATAATATGCACAGTGCGTCATTTGAAAAGCTTAGGCTGGATCATAAATTTCTGACAAGTCAGCCTTGAAACCAGCTCAAACTCTAAAGTATTTAGGTCTGATCCTAGATACGGTTCAAGCAAGAATATTCTTGCCATCTGTAATTATCTGTGCCCTGACGATTCAGGTGCATCAGATAAGTGGCACCAGACAACCCTCCATTGGCTTCTGTATGAGTCTTCTAGGGAGGATGGTATCCTCCGAGGCAGTGCCCTATGCCCAGTTCCAGTCCAGGCCTTTACAACAAGACCAGAAGAGGAAAAGCCCTGGATTATCCAAAGGTACCTATCTCCTCGGGCACGCTTAAGCCTAAACTGGTGGTTGCAGGATCAGAACCTGCAAAAGGGAAAATCCTTTCTCCTGGAAACTTGGAGAGTACTGACTACAGATGCCAGTCTCTCAGGCTGGGGAGCGACCCTAGAAGGGCTCACAGGTCAGGGGAAATGGTCAGGGACAGAACAGATCCTGCCCATCAACATCCTGTAATTACGGGCAGTACATCGGGCCCTACGGTCCTGAACAGTGGAGCTTCAGGACTGCCCTATCAGGGTTCAGTCCGACAATGCCACTGCAGTGGCTTATGTAAACCATCAAGGCGGTACCAGGAGTCGTTCAGCTCTGAAGGAGGTGAACCACTTACTAGCCTGGGCAGAGGGACATGTGCCAATGATATCGGCAGTCCATATCCCAGGAGTAGAGAGCTGGAAGGCAGATTATCTTGGCCGCCAGCAAATCTTTTCAGGGGGAATGGTCCCTACACCCAGGGGTGTCCCAGGAAATTTTCCAGCGTTGGATGGCCAGAGGTCGACCTATTGGCATCCAGAGTCAACAAGCTACAGCAATTTTGTCCCGAACAAGGGATCCTTTGGCAATCTGCGCAGATGCTCCGATAGTTCCATGGAGACAGTACTTCCCTGGTTTATGCTTTCCCTCGGATTCCTTTCCTTCCACATATGTTACGCAGGATTCGGAAAGAGGGGGTTCCAGTCATTCTGGTGGCACCAGCCTGGCCCAGAAGGCCTTGGTTCCCAGATATTGTGAGACTGACAATAGACGGGCCATGGACGCCTCCACGTCACCCCGATCTACTGTTTCAAGGTTCTATATTTCACCCCAATTTTCAGTCTCTAAATTTGACGGCATTGCTATTGAAGCCAGAGTGTTAAAGGACCATGGCTTTTTGGGATCAGCAGGGTCTACCCCAGTGAATGCTAGAAAAGCTGTCACTTGGAAAATTAATCATAATGTCTGGAAGACTTGTATTGCTTGGTGTGAAGCCAGAAAATGGCATCCTCGGAAATACGTGATTGGGAGAATTCTCTTTTCTACAGTCAGCTATGGAAATCAAATTGGCTTTGAGTACAATCAGAGGTCAAGTTTCGGGCCCTATCATTATTCTTCCAAAGGCCTTTAGCCTCCCATTCACTGTTCAAAACCTTTATGCAGGGGGCAACTCGTTTGCTTCCCCCCCACCCCCCATTAGGTCACCTATGTGTCCTTGGGACTTGATCTTGGTGCTGTCTGTGTTACAGAAACAACCATTTGAACCGATCAAGGTAATTCCATTAGACTTGCTGTCGCGCAAGCTAGCCTTTCTGATGGCGATCACCTCGGCTAGAACAGTGTCGGAGTTGGTAACAGGGAACCGTACTTGATCCTTCACCACGACAGGGTCGTGTTACAACCTGTTCCATTCTTTTTGCCAAAAGTGATGTCGGCCTTTCATTTAAATCAGGACATTATGTTTCCCGCCTTTTTTCTCTCAGCTTCGTTCGGTGGAAGAGACGATTGCACTCTTTATACGTTGTCCGGGCAGTCAAGGTTTATTTGTCTATATCCAAGGATCAGATGCTATTTTTTGTTTTACCAAAAGGACCCAAGAAGGGGCAGGCAGCTTCCAAGACTTCCATTGCCAATTGGGTCCATCAATTGATCATTCAGGCCTACGGTCTAAAACACAAAGCTCCTCCCTTTAGGGCGAGAGCTCAGTCTACCAGGGGTGTAGGAACCTAATGGGCTTTTTGTTATCAGGTATCTGTGGCTCAGATTTGTAAGGCTGCTACCTGGTCTTCAGTACATACGTTAACAAAATTTTATCAAGTGGATGTTCGAGCAGCAGAGGAATCGGCTTTCAGGCCGCAGTGTACTGCGGGCTGCCGTATAAGTTCTGATGGCTATTGCTCTGGGATGTCCCAGCAGGTAATGAATATTAGCCTGACTGTGTCCCATGATGTACTCAAAGAAAATTTCTTCATAAAGTTGGGACAAAATGTATTCTTCTACATGTCTTAAAAAACAAAGTGTATATTAATGTTTGTGAAAGTTTTATAGCTTCTTCAAACTATGGTATACAGTTAGGTCCATATATATTTGGACACAGGCACATTTTTCCTACTTTTGGCTCTGTAAGGCACCGGAACAAAATTAAAACTAAACAATTCAGGGGCTAAACAGGGGCTCAAATGTAATTGAACAAATTAATATAATCACAAATACATTTTTAATTTGTTTAGAATCTTTTACTGGCAATGATTGAAGTCTGGAACCCATGGACATTACCAGAGACTGGGTTTTGTCCTTTCTGATGCTTTGCCAGGCTCTAATTGCAGCTGTCTTCAGTTCTTTGTGGATCTTTCTGCCTTTAGTTTTACCTTCAGCAAGTGAAATGCATGTTCATTTGGGATCAGGTGATTGACGCGGCCATTGCAGAATATTCCACTACTTTTCCTTCAAAAGCTCCTGGGTTGCTTTTGCAGTGTGTTTTGGATCATTTTCCATCTCTACTATGAAGCGCCATTCAATCAACTTTGCTGCATTTGGCTGAATCTGGGCTGACAGTATCTCTCTAAACACTGCAGAATTCATCTTGCTGCTTCTGTCTTCCGTTATATCAATAAACACCATGCCATCACACTGCCTCCACCATGTTTTACAGATGTTGTGTGCTTTTGGTCAAGAGCTGTTCCAAGCATTCTCCACACTTATTTTTTTTTTTTTTTCCTCTCATTCTGGTAGAAATTAATCTTAGTTTCATCCGCTTTTCCAGAACTTGTCTGGCTTTTTATGATGTATTTTGGCAAAGTCTAATCTGGCTTTTCTATTCAGGCTTATGAATGGTTTGCACCTTGTGGTGAACCCTCTGTATTTGCTCTCGTGAAGTCTTCTCTTGATTGTAGACTTTGACAATGATACGCCCACCTCCTGGATGTCTGGATGTTGTGAATGGGTTTTTCTTTACCATAGAGAGGATTCTGTGATCATCCACCACTGTTTTCTTCCGTGGAGATCTAGGCCTTTTTATGCTGCTGAGCTCACCAGTGCGTTTTTTCCTCAGAATATACCAAACTGTTGATTTGGCCATTTCTAATGTTGCTGCTATCTCTCTGATGGAATTTTTTTTTGTTTTTGAAACCTTACAATAGCCTGTTTAGGCTGGGTACTGAGCAGCGTGATCTGCGGTTTCTACCGGACACATTGCTCACGGGGTTGCATTGCTGCATGCCCAAGGGCACATTTGCTCAGCAACGTATGATACTGTGTGAATCGTATTGCCCTTACTCAAATGGCCACAGCCAGCAATACTGGGGGGGGGGGGTGTGTAAAGTCATTTCATAACAAAATAAAACATGCAGACATTAATGTATGGGGTAGTTTGCTTTGAATATTAAAAATTTATTAAATGGTGGTTTTGGTTTGTGGTGGTCAGATGCAGTGATGGACTCTAAGGATTTAAAATTCATGTCCCTAGGACATCTGATGTCTCCCTGCATGTTGGGCCTCTGTATGTGGTCAGGCTGTGTAAAAGTCTCACATGTGGCATCATACTCAGGCTGAGTAGCAGAATATATTTAGGGGTGTAATTTTTGCTATGTACATGCTATGTAAATGGACACCTTTGTGTAAAAAAACGTTTTTTATTTTCTTTCCACGTTTTCCAAAAACTTGTGGAAAAAGACATGTTTGAAAGACTCGTACCTCATAGAATATACGTTGGGATGTTTGCTTTCCAAAATTGGGTAATTTTTTGGGCGTTTCCATTGTCCTGGTGATCCAGGGCCTTCAAAAGTTTATTAGGTAGTCAAATTTATATGTGTAATGTATGTCTCTAGAATACCTGATTGTGCTCCCTGCATGTTGAGCCTCTGTATGTGACCAGGCTGTGTAAAACTCTCACACATGTGGTATCTCCATACTCAGGAGGAGACGCAGAATGTGTTTTGGGGTGTCATTTGTGGTGTGCACAGTGAGAGAAATAACCTGTTTATATGACAATTTTGTGGAAAGAAAAACAAAAATTTTTATTTTGCACAGAATTGTGGGAAAAAAACTACAATTTAAAAAAACTAATCGTGCCTCTTACTAAATACCTTTTTGAATGTCTGCTTTCCAAAAATGGGTCATTTGGGGGATTTTTGTACTTTCCTGGCTTGTTAGTGTCTCAAGAAATGAGATGGGCCTTCAGTATATCAGGAGTGATACATTTTCAGTGATTGACACCATAGCTTGTAGACTCTAACTTTCACAAAGACCAAATAATATTCACTGATATGGGTTATTTTTTACCAAAGATATGTAGCAGTATATATGCTGGCCAAATTGTATGAAGAAAAATTACGAATTTTGCTAGATTTTTTATAACAAAGAAAAATGTCGTTCTTTTTTCAATTATAGTGCAAAAAAATTAAAAACCCTGTGATGATTGAATATCCTCAAAATAAAGCTCTATTTGTGTGAAAAAAGGACAAAAATTTCATATGGGTACAGTGTTGCATGACTAAGTAATTGTCATTCAAAATGTGAGAGCGCGGAAAGTTAATAACTGGTTTAGTTAGGAAAGGGGTTTAAGTGCCCATTGGGCAAGTGGTTAACCACTACAGCCCCGGCAGAATTTACCCCCTTCCTGACCAGAGCAATTTTTGCAATATGGCACTGCGTCACTTTAACTGACAATTCCGCGGTCGTGCAACGTTGCACCCAAATAAAATTGATGTCCTTTTTTTTTCCCCCTACAAATAGAGCTTTCTTTTGGTGGTATTTGATCACCTCTTGAAAAATTTTGAAAAAAAAGCTATATTTTTTACTCTTTGCTTTAATAAATATCCCCCAAAAATATATATATATATATATATATATATATAAAAAAAAAACTAATTTCTTTCTCATTTTAGGCTGAGATGTAAATTTAAAAACAAAAAATGCAGATAAGCAGCAACAAAAAATGTGCGAAATATACACATAAACAAACATAGAATACAAAGTAAGTTGCGCTAAGTGAACATAAGTGTGGATGGAGGGTATAGTCCAAAAAAAATGTTAGCAAAATAAATCCAATTCCTTGAAACCTATGCTGATTTAAGTGTTGGGTGCTGTGAACTCCAAATGATATCCTTCACCGAGTGAATCACCAACATAAAGTAAGGCTGTACTCTTACCCCACACGGTGAACCCTCTGTTATGGAAGGTCAGACAAGCATAGGAAACGGTCAGCTCCTGGCGCCAAGAGGAAACAGTGTTTTTTTTTTTTTTTTAATGCACAATAAAAATATTGTGTAGAATAATACTTGGCTATATGTTTTACTTCAAATGACAGTTTGGGAGTAGGCAGTTGCATTTAAAAAAAATGCAATGGAAATTTGACAAGGGGCACCAACCTAGTTGTATCTTTGATCTTAAAAACTACGGGATAATGGTGCTGTGGTAACTTGCCCAAATAAAAAATAAAAACATAATATTCTTAATATCACTAGAAAAAAATAGCCTTTGAAAATTTGTTTGCAATAACTCCATCAGTTCCACCAGCAAAGCAGCTTCATTATTATCCCATTAATGAAGAGAATGTGCGCTGCATTATTGAGATTTCATAATTTGCCACGTCACAAATTCTCCATTACGAGCGCTAGTTTACCAGACCAACCGCTTCCGAGCATGCGTGTTTGTACTGTGAACTTTTGACTGACTGACAGACTTGTGTACACACGCTCGGAAAAATCTGACAACAGGCATTTGTTCGTGGAAAATTTTAAAACGTGCTCTCCAACATATTGGCCGTTGGAGCCATACACAAGGTCTGATTTTTCACCAACAGCCTGTCATCGAACATTTCTCGTCGGAAAGTCCGATCATGTGTACGACTCTTAAGTCCTTGGCCTTTGACACAAGGCTTCAGCCTCAAGATTTGCAAAATTGCTACAAGGTCCTCCATCCACACCTTTCCTAAATTCTACTGGATAGATATGGCTGTATCAGCAGATGCTGCCATTTGGATGCAAGGTTCTGCAGGTGGATATGTGATTGCTTACACTTGTACTACTTTGAGGTTTAATATGGCATGTTTAGGTGCACTTGGTTGATCCTCATTTTTTGGGGGGACTGCTTTCGGATATCTCAACATACTGAAGAGTCCTTTGGCCTCCAATGAGGGAAAATTATTTTCTGTGCTCATTAAAACATCCAAAAGTCGTTTCAAACTACTGGGAGACGCCTTTAAAGGGTTAGTTAACCTTTACCAAAAAAGCCTGTGCAGGTAAGGGGCACTTGTAGATAAAAACTGTGCAGCTTTGACTAAACTTGGATAATGCCTTTTGGTGTAGGTCATTTACATACCCCCTGAAGCCTGTCTGGAAAAAATCCAATCCTGCTTTGTTGCCAACATGCTCCTAGCTGTTACTGAATACCATCACAGGAGCAAACTCTCAAAATCTGAGCTCAAAGCTACTGCACCAGGGGGAGGGGAGTCTATGTGAGGGAGTTTGAATATGAGCAAGAGCTCACTCCTGTCTGTGGTAGGGGTGAGCAGCAACATTGGGAGTCTCTTAGCCAATGTCCTTAAAACAAGGCAGTATAGGATGATGCCATCCCTGGGAGTTTTTCAGTCAGGCTTCAGCTGTGTATGTATGTGTGTATGTATGTATGTATGTATGTATATATATGTATATATATGTGTATGTGTGTGTGTGTATCTATCCAACACTTACATCAAGGGCACATTTCAACTTTGGTCAAAGCTGCCCAGTTTATCTACAGGAACCCCATTCCCTGCATAGGTGTTTTTTTTTGGTAAAGTTGAAGGGGAAGCTCCCTGGACAGATTAGATGCACGGGTGCACAGGGGAAGCAGAGAGATGGAGGAGAAGGGAGAGGAACCGTCCCTGAAACAGATTATGGCCGCCATACAGGGGTGTCAGAAGAAGCTAACTGATCACATTGGCCAGCTGCAGATGGATTTCTCATTCCTGAAAAATGACATGCAGAAGCTGAGGGAAAGAACACAGGCGTCTGATCGCCGTATTACTAGTCTGGAGGACACTGTTAGACCCATGGCTACCAAAGTACATGTGGCCCAAAAGACCCCCTCTGAGCACACTTTAAAAATGGCGGACATGGAGGACCGCATAAGGAATAACATCAGGCTGGTCGGTTTTCCAGAGGGAGCAGAGGGGAAGCATCCTGAGGAGTTTCTAGAGGGCTGGCTTAAAGAGCATATGACCCCAGGTATCTTTACTACCCTGTTTGCCATTGAAAGAGCGCACCGAGTCCCAGGCAAAGCACCGCCAAAAGGAGCTATCCCCAGACCTATGATCGCTAAGATACTGCACTTCAGGGATCGAGAGAATATTCTGCGGGAGGACAGGACCTGGGCTGGAGTACAATGGAAATCGTGTATCCATTTATCCTGATTTCTCAGCTGCCACTCAGAAGCAGAAAGCGTCCTTCCATCCTGTGAAGAAGAGGCTCAGGGAGCTGAGTTTGATTTATAGTATGCTATACCCTGCAAAGTTGCGCATTGTGGATAACGGAAAAGCATATTTTTTCACAACCCCTGCTGAAGCCACAGATTGGCTGGATTTACGGGGGTGCCCTCGAGCACGAAGTTCACAGCGCTCCACCTAGTGATATGGGCCGGTTGAACCGACACACTGAGGGGGGATTGGGGGAGCATAGGGGTGACGTGAGGGTCTGATGGTGGAAATCACTCTCGCCCCTCCCCCCCCCCCCCTCTTTTTTGTTTGTTTTTTTTTTTCTCCTTTCTTTCTGTTTTTTTTTTTTTCTTCAGTTTTTTGTCTCAAAGGATTCTATGTCGCCTGGAGAACTGTTTCTCCTGAGGATCCGGTGAACTGTCGGCAGCAGGGGAGGGAAATCTACATGGACACCCTGCGAATCCTATATCCTAACTTCCTAGCAGTCCTTGGAAAGGTTTTATACCAACGAGACAGTATGGTGCAATTTCCATTTTGAGGGGGGTGGGGGAGGGGACTTTCTCTTACCCCCTGTGACTTTTTGATTTTTTATTTATTTTTCTTTGATGCAATTTTTTTTTTTTTTCCGCTCATTGTTTACTGTCAGGAACCCGAGGACTGCTCTCAGACTCACATAGGATAGTAGGAGACAACTGGACAGTCTTCACTAGCCTTTGGTATATTAGTAAAGGGGGGGGGCCTTTTTTCTTTCCCCCATTTACCTTTTTTTTTTTTCTTGCTACATACCCACAAATGTTCACCTTCGGGTGAGGGGTATGTGACAAGAGGTTGAGCCGCGCTATCTCTTTGCGCCCTTTTTTGCACTCATGGTTTTGGGAACAAAGTGCCTGGCAGGTTGGGGCTTGGTACCGGGTGGGGGGAGGGGCTGGGAGGGAAGGTTGTCTTGTTGGGGAGTTGGGGGGGTATGGTCTCTTAGGTCTCTCTGCGTTCATGGTAGCTATTAAGGATTGCCCAGTGCGGAGCGGTTGCTCTGCCTTGTGTGGAGGGGAGGAGAAAACTGGAGCCTGCTGGTATGTGTTTACTAGGGAATGGGATGGTGGATGTGCCCTGCTATAACAATCTGCTATGGCGGTAAATTTAAAAGTGGTGGCCTGGAACGTTAGAGGCCTTAATGCTAAATTCAAACGTTCGCTGGTTTTTGATTATATTAAAAAACACAAGCCACAGCTAATCCTTCTACAGGAAACGCATTTGCAGAGCTCCAGGGTTCTCGCCTTAAAAAGGGCTCACATAGCGGGGGTGTACCATGCCAGTTATTCCTCCTATGCAAGGGGGGTGGCTACGTTGGTTACCAAAGCTATGCCTATTTCCATACATGCAATTAAGACTGATGTGAAGGGGAGGTTTGTTGTCCTGGTGATCCAAGTAACGAACAAATTTTTGACAATCGTAAATTTGTATGTCCCTCCTCCTTTCTCGCTGTCTCATTTTAGACGACATGCTTAAAGCGGCATATGAGGTAGCGGAAGGGAGGATCTACATTCTAGGTGATTTTAATTCAGTGGCGGACCCAGCCTTGGATAGACTGGGGGTGTCAGCTGGATCACCAGCCCCACTGGCTGGTTGGTTGTCTGCTCATGGATTTACGGACGTCTGGCGTTTCCACCATCCTGACACTAAAGAATACTCCTGCTATTCCGAAACGCATAAGACGCTCTCCAGAATAGACACTATCCTGACAGTGGGAGATGGTATGGAATTGGTGGGGAAGGTCTCCTATTTGCCTAGGGCATTCTCAGACTACTCTCCTATGATGCTAGAGTTGAATCTGGGGCAAAAACCAGGTATACGCCAATGGCGGATGGAAGCAAACTGGCTTAAGGAAGATTATATTCTGATTAAATGCAATGAAGCTATGAAATTTTTCTGGGCCGAAAATGGTAATGCTGAGTCCCTCCTTCAGTGGGAAACTTTTAAGGCTACCCTGAGAGGGGTGTTTATTGCAGAAGTGAATGGGTTTAAAAAACAGCTGGCAGCTACGGTGCAAACTACGGAGACAGAGACTACATTGGCAGAGGCAGAGTATATTAGGGACCCTACTAGAGAGAAGCTCTTATTGTTGAGGGCAAAAACAAGGGAATACCAGACTGCATTGACTGACCGGACTACGAAGCTTAATCTTGCGCAGCGCAGACGTATATTTGAATTCGGAGATAAAAATGGTAGACTACTGGCGTTTCTTGCACGACCGGAATATGTTTCGATCTACATTAACACAGTCTATGACATGCGGGGAGTAGAGGTCTGCGATTCAATGGATATACTTCGGACGTTTACCCAGTTTTATGCAGATCTCTATAAGTCTTGTGCCCAGCAGGACAATAGGGCGCTAGAGGAGTATCTGACTGAGGTGGACCTCCCAACAATATCTGGGGACGAAAATAGTGTTTTGGAAGCGGGTATAACGGTGGAGTAGGTGGAAGGAGCAATAGCCTCCTTTGCCCCTCGAAAATCCCCAGGCTTAGATGGAATCCCCTCGGAGGGGTATCATACCTTCCGCAATGTTCTAGCACCCAGACTGTTAAAAGTATTCAATGCGGCGAGGTCGGACGGTAGGCTACCTCCTTCCATGCGAGAGGCTCTGGTTGGTCTGATCCCCGGGGGGGGTGGGGGGGGAGGACCCCAGGATGTGTGATTCCTACCGTCCGATCTCGCTTATGAATACAGATACAAAAATTCTGGCAAAAATACTAGCAGGGAGGTTGCAAACGGTCATTCCGAGACTGATAGACGCTGATCAGACGGGCTTTATACAGGGAAGATGTGTCCAAATGAATATCAGGAGGCTTTTTATAAATCTACAGACGGAGCATGATTCTGGGACCAGAGTTATCGCATCGTTGGATACAAAAAAGGCGTTTGACTCAGTAGAGTGGTCATATCTGTTCCGCCTTCTGGAGTCATTCGGCTTTGGCCCTGTTTTTATTTCATGGGTGAAACTGTTATACACAGATCCATTGGTCAGGGTAAGGGTAAATGGCATTATTTCAGACCCCTTTCCGGTGTTTAGAGGGACTAGGCAGGGGTGCCCGCTCTCGCCCCTCTTGTTTGCCCTGGCCATAGAGCCCCTATGATGGTCTTTCTCCCTAAGTTTCTGTACATCCTCTCTAATTCCCCAGTGTTTGTGACTCTGCGAATCTTCAAGCACATCGACTCCATTATTGTGAGTCTCTTATGGGGGATGCGAGCCCCCAGGCTGTCGCTGAAGATTCTAAAATCGCCTGTCGTACAGGGGGGCATGGCCCTACCGGACTTGCGATCCTATTTCTTTGCATCCCAATTGTCCTTTCTACATTGGAGACTCCTCCCCCAGACTCAGAACGCCACCACATTGCTGGATGCAGCGGTTGCCTCCTCACAGGAGACGTTGCAGAATATGGTGTATAGGAAAGGAGTCCCGGGGCAGAAGGTGGGATCGGTTATGGCATTACCTGGGAAAAATTTCCATATCTGCGCACAGCGGAGAAAGGACGAGCCGCTTTGGCTATCTCCGAATAGCCCCCTATGGTGTAATAAGTCTATGGGAGAATTCCTAAAGATACCGTACAGACAGGTAACATGGGGAAAATATGGAGTGAAATACCTCCATCACATATGTCAGGAGGAAAATATTTCTACCTTCGCACAGTTGAGGGAACAGTTTGATGTACCTAAGTCGTGGTCCTTCCGATATGCGCAATTAACCACTTCAGCCCCGGACCAATTGGCAGCCAAAGGACCAGAGGTCTTTTTTCAATTTCGCACTGCACTGCTTTTACTGGTAATTGCGCGGTCATGCAATGTTGTAACCAAACCAAATTTGCGTCCTTTTCTTCCCACAAATGGAGCTTTCTTTTGATGGTATTTGATTGCCTCTGTGATTTTTATTTTTTGCGCTATAAACGGAAAAAGACCGCAAATTTTGAAAAAAATATATATTTTTCTACTTTTTGTTATAAGAAAAATCCAATAAACTCAATTTTAGTCAAACATTTGGGCCAAAATGTATTCAGCCACATGTCTTTAGTAAAAAAAATGCCAATAAGCGTATATTTATTGGTTTGCGCAAAAGTTATAGCGCCTACAAACTAGAGTACATTTTCTGGAATTTACACCGCTTTTAATTTACGACTGCCTATCTCATTCCTTGAGGTCCTCAAATGGCAGGGAAGTACAAACCCCCCCCCCCCCCCAAATGACCCTATTTTGGAAAATAGACACCCCAAGCTATTTGCTGAGAGGCATGTTGAGCCCATTGAATATATTTTTTTTTTTTTTTAGTCCCAAGTGATTGAATAAAGACAAAAAAAAAAAAATGTATTCAAAAAGTTGTCACTAAATGATATATTGCTCACACATGCCATGGTTATATGTGGAATTGCACCCCAAAATACATTTTGCTGCTTCTCATGAGTATGGGGATACCACATGTGGGACTTTTTGGGAGCCTAGCCGCGTACGGGGCCCCGAAACCCAAGCACCGCCTTCAGGATTTCTAATGGCGCGTACACACGAAGGGACAATCCCGCTGGATTATCCTCTGGACTCAAGTCCAGCGGACAATCCCCTCGTGTGTGGGCGCCGGCGGACTTTTTGGCGCCAAAGTCCGGCGGACCAAAGTTTTAAGTTTGGTTTTAAAATTATCCGCTGGACTTGGCAGTCCGGCGGACAATCCCGCCGTTAGTAGGCTAGTCCGCGGGACTTTAGAAAATTAACGGACTTGCCGCTCATCGGCAAGTCCGTTCATTTAGCACGTGACTTCAAGTTACGTAGCTAGCGTAGGCAGTAAATGCCGCCGCGCTAGCTCCGTAAGCTGGCATGGATTTAAAGGGACTCCCCACGCCGAAAAACGACAGCGACGGGTCAACATCGGAAGAACAAGAAGAAGAAGAAGGCGCCGGCGGCGCGGAAGACGACGACCGCCGCAAGAACAGAAGAGACCCCAGAAAACCCCCGAAGGCGGATCGAGACCTCCAGACGACGGCGGCGACGACTAAGAAAGTAGCCGGACTTCTCCGCTCGGTAAAAGAGCTTGGTAAATGGCGGAGGAGAACGGCGAGAAGACCCCCAAGACGGAAGAAGACCCCCGGAGCAGTGCAATAAAATATTTTTTCAAAAGTGTGTGTGTTTTTGTACTTTACATTTTACACCTTAGGTGAATGGGTAGGGGTACATCGTACCCCATACTAATTCACATAGGGTGGGGGGCCGGTATCTGGGGGCCCCCTTATTAAAGGGGGCTCCCAGATTCCGATAAGCCCCCGCCCGCAGACCCCGACAACCAACGGCCAGGGTTGTCGGGAAGAGGCCCTTGTCCTCATCAACATGGGGACAAGGTGCTTTGGGGTGGGGGGGCCACACGGCCCCCCTTTCCCCAGGGCACCCCCCATGTTGAGGGCACGCGGCCTGGTACAGCTCAGGAGGGGGGGGCGCTCGTTCGTCCCCACCCCTTTCCTGGCCTGCCAGGCTGCGTGCTCGGATAAGGGTCTGACATGGATTTGGGGGGAACCCCCACGCCGTTTTTCGGATAGTCCGCCGGAGAAGTCCGCGCGTGTGTGGTCAAGTCACACGCTCGGAAAGTCCGGCGAAGCCCCGCTGGAAAGTCCGGCGGATTGTCCGCTGGACTAGGTCCGCCGGCAAAAGTCTGCACGTGTGTACGCGGCATAAGGGTGCAAATTTTTGATTTTACTCCTCACTACCTATCACAGTTTCGAAGGCCATAAAATGCCAAAATAGCACAAAACCCCCCCAAATGACCCCATTTTGGAAAGTAGACACCCCAAGCTATTTGTTGAGAGGCATGGTGAGTATTTTACAGCTCTCATGTGTTTTTGAAAATGAAGAAAGTAAAGAAAAATTTTTTTTTTTCTTTTCAATTTTCAAAACTTTAATACAAAAAGCGAGATCTGCAAAATACTCACCATACCTCTCAGCAAATAGCTTGGGGTGTCTACTTTCCAAAATAAGGTCATTTGGGGGTGGTTTGTGCCATCTGGGCATTCCATGGCCTCCGAAACTGTGATTGGCAGTGAGGAGTGAAATAAAAAAATTACAACCTTAGAAAGCCTGAAGGCGGTGCTTGGTTTTTCGGGTCCCGTACGCAGCTAGGCTCCCAAAAAGTCCCACACATGTGGTATCCCCGTACTCAGGAGAAGCAACAGAATGTATTTTGGGGTGTATTTCCACATATGCCCATGGCATGTTTGAGCAATATATCATTTAGTGCCAACTTTTTGTAAAAAAAAATGTTTTTTTTTTTTTTTTTTTTTTTCATTATTCATTCTCTTGGGACAAAAAAAAAAATATTTAATGGGCTCAAGATTGCTCTCAGCAAATAGCTTGGGGTGTCTACTTTCCAAAATGGGGTCATTTGGGGGGGGGGGGGGGGGGGGGGGGGGGTGTGTTTGAACTGTCCTGGCATTTTATGCACAACATTTAGAAGCTTATGTCACACAAGCCCTTTCTGACACTTTTTGTTTACATGAAAACATATTTATTTTTTTTTGCAGGAAAATTACGTTGAACCCCCAAACACTATATATATTGTTAAAGCAAAGGCCCTACAGATAAAAATGGTGGGTGTTGCATTTTTTTTTTCCACATAGTATTTGCGCAGCGATTTTTCAAACGCACTTTTTGTGGAAAAAATACTTTTTTTTATTTTAATGCACTAAAACACACTATATTGCTCAAATTTTTGATGAAATAAAAAATATGATCTTAGGCATTCATGCAGCCTCTTGGCTGAACGAAAAAAAAGATTGGTGGGTATACCCACATTAGAATACTTCCCTTCATCCACCCACTTCTAATGATGGGCATACATGCACCATTTATATATGCCGAAGCATGGGGGCATCCTCCCGCAAAAAAGTTATGCCACGTACACATGGTCGGACTTTTCCACGGGCAAGCCTCCGTCGGAATTTAGACCGTATGTACGTGGCATTAGGAGCAAAATCGCTCCTCCGCCCCTGCTGCCCCCATGCTTCGGCATATATGCTCTTTTTTTTTAACTGTGGTGGTGAAATCACCTCCTACAGCGTTGGAGTCGCGGCTTTATTTATCGTGGGAGGAAACGCTGTTGCTGTCAAGATAAATAAATCCGTGCTGCAACTGAATGGCGCACCTGAAAACAAAAAAATGGTTAACAATAAAACACAGTAAACAAAATTACATACCTGAAAAGCAAGCATGATAAAACATTGCAGAATAGAGTAAAAAAGAGCAACAATAGAGAGAGAATAGAGAGAGAGAGAGAGAGAGAGAACAATAAAACGACAACTATTTTTTTTTTTTTTTATTTTATATATTTTTTTTTTGTACTTTTTTTTTTTTTTTAAACTATAACTATAATTTTAACTGTAACGGTCGGGTCTCAAAATGCGATGGCATTCGTGAGACCCTGTGAAAGTGTATCCTAGCCTGTGAAATGCTGTACCCTACGCTAATACCTCACTAGTGAGTGGTAGCGCTCAAAACATTCACCAATGCAGAGACCAGGATTGTCAGGACAGCGTGGACAATAATAACGAGGGTCACGCCTTGATCCGCGCTTGCTACAGACACGACATCTTTTTTGGGGGGCTCGTTGGGTAGGGGTACTCGGGAGGACATAAGGATAATGCCTCTCATACAGCCGGCTAACTGCATTTGGTTGGGAATGGTGAGGTGCAGAACAGTCTGGAAACAGAAGGTCTGTGAGAACCTCTTCCTGGAATTCAAGGAAGGGTAAAGTCCCGCCTGAAACTCCGTATAGCACATGAGCATTCAGAAAAGCCAATTGGAACAAATAGATACTTTTTTGTACCAGCGTCTAGCCTTACGGGCAACTAGGTACGGCGCCAACAACTGGTCGTTGAGGTCAACCCCTCCCATATTAAGGTTATACTCGTGGACACAGAGGGGTTTCGTCACAACACCAGCCGCCGTACGAATTTGGACTGTCGTGTCTGCATGAAGGGAGGTAAGAACAAAATCATTCTTATCATCCCTCCACTTCACAGCGAGCAAATTATTACACTTGAAGCAGGCTCTCTCCCCCAGCCTAAGAGGGGAATCTACAAGCCGCTGGGTAAAGCCCCGGCGATTAGGTCGCACGGTGCCACATGCTCCAATCTGCTGATCAAACAAGTGACTAAACAGTGGCATGCTCGTGTAATAATTGTCCACTTACAAGTGGTACCCCTTTCCGAATAAGGGTGACACTATCTTGCCAGCGCTCCCTATGTAATCTGGACAGTTCTCCGGCTCTACGTAACTATGTTTTCCCTCATAAACCGAAAAGCTCCACGTATAGCCTGTTGCCCTGTCACAGAGCTTGTAGAGCTTGACCCCGTATCTGGCACGCTTGCTGGGAAGGTACTGTTTGAAAGACAAGCGGCCAGAAAACTTAATCAGGGACTCGTCAACGCAGACAACTTGATTGGGAGTAAACAAGGCTGCAAAACGTTGGTTGAAGTGGTTTATGAGGGGCCGAATTTTGAAGAGCCGATCAAATTCAGGGTCTCCACGAGGACGACAGAGTTCATTGTCACTGAAGTGCATGAACCGCAAGATCTGTTCGTATCGTGCCCTGGACATGGAGCGAGAGAACACGGGCATATGGTGGACTGGTGAGGTGGACCAATAAGTCCTCAGAGTCGGGAATTTATGTATGCCCATGTTGAGGGAAAGGCCCAGAAAGGACTTAAATTCGGAAACCGTAATTGGTTTCCAATCTCTGGCAAGGGAAGGCAACTGGGGATTAGCGGCGATGTATTGACCAGCGTATATATTACTTTGGTCCACAATAGATCTATAGAGATCTTCCGTGAAAAACGGCGATAAAAAATCGGATGGCTTAAAATCAGTTGTTTCCACCTGAATACTGGATTGGCCAGCGAATGGGGGAAGTACGGGTTCTGCAGAAGTGGTGGGCACCCAATCAGGATTGGCGAATTCTGAAGGAAGGACACTATGTGATCGACGGGCCTGCCTTTGTCTTCTTCTTGGTGGCAGCGGGACACTACTTGTGCTTGCCACCTCGCCAGCTTGAACTGCACTTATGGGACTCGCCACGTGATACTGCAGTGCTGGTTTGACTACGTCCAGGGTGTACTAGGCCGCTGGTGCTTGCCAGTTCACCAGAAGGAATAGCGGCGCTAGTACTTCTCTGCTCCCATATGAGAGACCTGCGGTTCCTGCACCTCAACAACAGCAGAAGATCGGCATCGGGTACGCCTGACCTTAGCAGGGACCACACCTCTGTCGCCAGAGCTATCTGTCATGGAGCCGCTGTCTACTGGATCGTATTCTGAGCCTGATTCTGACAGATGAGTGGCCTCCTCTTCACTATCTGACATACTCAGAAACAAGTAGGCCTGTTCACTAGTGTACTTGCCATTTTGGGCTCTAAATTTAGTAGTACACTAGTGAGATTCACAGGTAAAAAAAGCTCCTAGGCTGCTGGCGACTGAATCAAAACGCTACCAAAAAAACTGTTAGCTGTTACCAAAAAAACTGTTAGGGATCAGGCCTGACTCTGCGAACGCTGCAGTTGTGTGCTTGGTGTTTTGTAAGTGACAGTGATCGATCGATACTGCACTTGGGTGGGCTGGGCTGGGCAGAGGGGGAAAACGCAGGTGCTAGCAGGTATCTGGGCTGATCCCGCTAACAATGCGTTTTTTTTGGAACCCTAAACTGCTGGGACGCTAGTATAGATCAGATCAGATATTGATCTGTTCAGATACTATACCACTAATGGAGGTGTATGCTTTGCGCGTGGGTGTTTGCGGTACTGGCACTAACCTGGGGCGACGCAGACCTTATTTGACCCTAAAACCTAATTGATATCACCTGCCGGGCGATCAGGGGGTTAAACCGTTATTGGGTAATAAATGGCGGGTGCCCTGACAGTATAAAAAACAAACTAACCAGCGTCACCCGTAACAGTTATACGGTGAAAACTGGTGAAAGGGTTAACTAGGGGCAATCAAGGGGTTAAAACCTTTGTTAGGTAATATATGGGGGTACCTGACGGTATATAAAAACCTGACGGAGAACCTAAATAACTAACTAGCTAACCAGCGTCACCAGTGACACTTATACGGTGTTCACTGGTGAAAGAGTTAACTCTAGGGGCAATCAAGGGGTTAAACCCTTTATTTAGGTTGTAATATGGGGTACCTGAACTATAAACCTATTTATAAACCTATATAAACCTGGCGGTTAACATAAAAAAAAACTGGCTACCTAGCGGCACCAGTGACACTAATGCAGCGATCAGAAAAACGATCGCTTAGTGACACTGGCAAAAGGGGGTGAAAGGGTTTCCTGGGGGGCAATCAAGGGGTTAAACCTTTATTAGGGGGGGTAGGGGGCTACCTTGGACCTAAAGGGGCCTAAAACTAACTGCCCTGACAGTTATTGCAGTCACAACTGACACTAAATGCAGTCATCAGTAAATAAATGATCACTGCAATCAGTGACACTGTGACTGGGGGGTCAGGGGGTGATCAGGGGGGTGGCCTATGTGTGCTTGGTGTCAGTGTAGTGTTGGTGCACTAACCTGATGTCTTCACAGCTCGGCGTCCCGGTCAAAAAGACCGGCTCGAGGAGCGTGACATCACTTCCCGTTGCCTGTGTTTACAATTACACAGGCAACGGAGCATCTGATTCGCCAGGAACGATCGCGAGGGGGTGGCCAGAAACCACTGGCCGTCCCCTCTTCCCGGATCGCTCCTGAAGCGATCCTGACCGTCCCCGCCGGCGGAGGGGGTCCGATCGGACCCCCCAACCGCCTGAAGAATGGCACGTACAGGTACGTGGTTTTGCCTGTACGTGCCATTCTGTTGACGTATATGTACATGGGGCGGTCGGCGATGCGCGCAGTTCGGAAGTGACAAGCCACAGTGCAAAATACAGGCCTGGAAAGGATACTAAAAGATCCAGACCCGACTAAGAGGATCTCTAGGTACTATAAAGCAGTGGGACCGGAGGAGTTGGGAACCACGTCTAAAGCCCAAGCAAGGTGGGTGGCGGTCATACCGGAGTTGTCAGGGGAACTGTGGCAGGAGGTCACGGATTCTTATCTACGGACGGTTATCTCATCTACGGATAAAATGATTCAACTTAAATACCTGCACCAGATTTATTATACCCCACAGAGATTGTATAAAATGCGTAGAAGGGACTCAGCGTTATGTCATAAATGTATGAGTGGGGATGGCACATGGTGTGGGAATGCGCCATGATTAGGCCACTGTGGTCTCAGGTCACTGGCTTTATTTCAGAACAATTTGATCTGCCGAATATTTGTTCCCCCCTACGATGCTTTCTGGGGGTATTTGACCAGGAGGAGATGAATGCTCATACGAAACTGTTTCTCAGACTCCTGTATTTTGCAGTAAGGAAACTTGTTGCCAGGAGGTGGATTCATGAAGAGCAGCTGACAATTGGAATGTGGCTAAAGGTGGTTAATGCAGATGTTCAAATGTATAAAATGACATATGAAGCTAGGGGGGCACCTAAGAAATTTAGGAAGGTGTGGTCTAGGTGGGTGGAGTCTGACTATACCCTGGAAGGGGAGGAATGAATGACACCAACTATGTACCCTTTACGGAGAAATGAATTATGAAGGCTCCAATGGAATGTAAGGTACTGTAGAGGTATAGAGTAATAGGTCGCTATCCACATGACAAACATGGTCACCGCAGGGCAGCACTCTTCCAGTATGCCCTGGTAATTTTTCCTTCAATCAAGGGAGTAATGTGGGTTATTTGATATGTGGGCAGTGAACGCAGAGAGACGAAGGGGGGGTGGGAGGGGGTAGTTTAAGGGTTTAAGGGACAGGGATGGTTGGGGTTCTGTCTATTGTTTTTCAATAAAAAAAACGTGCTATATATATATATATATATATATATATATATATATATATATATATATATATATATATATATATATATATATATATATATATATATATATATATATATATATATATATATATATATATATGAGAGAATTGCAATCCTTTGACATGCTGTATATGTTGCATTGGCGGATGTGCCTTACTGGAATGTCTCTCAGATGTTTTTGGTTGTTATATCTTCCTTTTGTACAATTACAATTATTTTCAAAAAAAAAAAGTTGAACTATCCCTTTGAGGTGAGAAATTTACCCCCCCCCCCCCTTTTTTTTTTTCTTCCCAGAAGTGAGCAATGGCAGGCTTCACACTTAGCACAGATTTATTTTTAAGGTCTATCTTTTACAATGGCAATATACAAATGTGTAACTCGCAGCATCCAGAATAATGGCTAGCTTGTGTTCATTTGAATGTTTATTTTTTTTTGTTTGTTTTTTTTTGCTCTACCAGTTTCTCACCAGATGGAAAGGGAACTCCTGTGCCTCACATCACCTGTTGATCTCTTAGGTGGTCCTGTTCCTTCTTGCCTTCCATCTCCTCAGTTGCATCCTGATCCAGTTCTCCAGGAGTCCGGTGACCTGATACAGTTTGAGGAACAACTGTCTGGTGAGTTTTCTTTTTGTATTTGTTAACCTAACGTTTTTATTTTTGTGCTAAAATTTGGCCACGGTTTGCACAGGTTGTCTTGGTGAAAATGTATTTTCAGTTAAGAGCTACTACATAAAGTAGAGCTGCATGATTAATCGTTAGAAAATCGCAATCTCGATTCAACCCCCCCTCACGATCTTAATTTGGCATTTCCACGATTCATGTAACAAGTGCAGAGCCGTTCTTTGCTCAGAGCTGTCAAATAAAAAAAAATCCGGCAAAATTTTTATAAACATTGCTCAGCACTGAGCGATAAAAAGAAACATTGTATAATTGGGTTCTTTTAGATCAGCGATGAACTTCGGTCTGTAAATGAGGTTAGGTTAACCACTTAACCACTTGCCGACCGCCCATGTAGATATACGTCGGCAGAATGGCACGTACAGGCAGAACCACGTACCTGTACGTGCCATTCTTCAGGCGGTTGGGGGGTCCGATCGGACCCCCCTCCGCCGGCGGGGACGGTCGGCATCGCTTCAGGAGCGATCCGGGACGAGGGGACGGCCAGTGGTTTCTGGCCACCCCCTCGCGATCGCTCCTGGCGAATGAAAAGCTTCCCCTTCCTGTCTATTGTATAGACAGGAAGGCGGAAGTGATGTCACGCTCGGTGCGCCGGTCTATGTGACCGGAACGCCGAGCAGAGAAGATGTAAAGGTTAGTGCACAAACAGTACACTGACACCAGTACACATAGGCACACAATCCACCCCCCTGTCACCCCCAGATCACCCCCAGATCACCCCCTCCCCCCCCAGTCACAGTGTCACTAATTGCAGTGATCATTTATTTACTGATCACTGCATTTAGTGTCAGTGTGACTGTAATAACTGTCAGGGCAGTTAGTTTTAGGTCCTAGGTAGCCCCCTACCCCCCCCCTAATAAAGGTTTAACCCCCTGATTGCCCCTAGTTAACCCCTTCACCCCCTTTTGCCAGTGTCACTAAGCGATCGTTTTTCTGATCGCTGCATTGTGTCGCTAGGTAACCATTTTTTTTTTTATTTTAACCGCCATGTTTTATATAGGTTCATAAATAGTTTTATAGGTCAGGTACCCCCATATTACAACCTAAATAAAGGTTTTAACCCCTTGATTGCCCCTAGAGTTAACCCTTTCACCAGTAATCACCGTATAACTGTCACTGGTGACGCTGGTTAGCCAGTTAGTTATTTCGTTATTTAGGTTCCCCGTCAGGTTTTTATATAGCGTCAGGTACCCCCATATATTACCTAATAAAGGTTTAACCCCCTGATTGCCCCTAGTTAACCCTTTCACCCCCTTTTGCCAGTGTCACTAAGCGATCGTTTTTCTGATCGCTGCATTAGTGTCGCTAGGTAACCAGTTTTTTTTTAGGTTAACCGCCATGTTTATATAGGTTCATAAATAGGTTTATAGGTCAGGTACCCCCATATTACAACCTAAATAAAGGTTTTAACCCCCTGATTGCCCCTAGAGTTAACCCTTTCACCAGTGATCACCGTATAAAATGTCACTGGTGACGCTGGTTAGCCAGTTAGTTATTTCGTTATTTAGGTTCCCCGTCAGGTTTTTATATAGCGTCAGGTACCCCCATATATTACCTAATAAAGGTTAACCCCCTGATTGCCCCTAGTTAACCCTTTCACCCCCTTTTGCCAGTGTCACTAAGCGATCGTTTTTCTGATCGCTGCATTAGTGTCGCTAGGTAACCAGTTTTTTTTTTGTATTACTGTTACGGGTGACGCTGGTTAGTTAGCTTGTTTTTTATACTGTCAGGGCACCCGCCATTTATTACCCAATAACGGTTTAACCCCCTGATCGCCCGGCGGGTGATATCAATTAGGTTTTAGGGTCAAATAAGGTCTGCGTCGCCCCAGGTTAGTGCCAGTACCGCAAACACCCACGCGCAAAGCATACACCTCCCTTAGTGGTATAGTATCTGAACAGATCAATATCTGATCTGATCAGATCTATACTAGCGTCCCAGCAGTTTAGGGTTCCAAAAAAACGCATTGTTAGCGGGATCAGCCCAGATACCTGCTAGCACCTGCGTTTTCCCCCTCCGCCCAGCCCAGCCCAGCCCACCCAAGTGCAGTATCGATCGATCACTGTCACTTACAAAACACTAAGCACACATAACTGCAGCGTTCGCAGAGTCAGGCCTGATCCCTGCGATCGCTAACATTTTTTTTTGTGGTAGCGTTTTGATTCAGTCGCTAACAGTCAGGAGCTTTTTTACCTGTGAATCTCAAAAAAATAAAAAAAACAAAAATAGTTGTCGTTTTATTGTTCTCTCTCTCTCTCTATTGTTGCTCTTTTTTTACTCCATTCTATTCTGCAATGTTTTATTATGTTTTATCATGTTTTATCATGCTTGCTTTTCAGGTATGTAATTTTGTTTACTGTGTTTTAGTGTTAAGCATTTTTTTGTTTTCAGGTGCGCCATTCAGTTGCAGCGCGGATTTATTTATCTTGACAGCAACAGCGTTTGCTCCCACGATACATAAAGCCGCGACTCCAACGCTGTAGGAGGTGATTTCACCACCACAGTTAAAAAAAAAAGAGCATATGTGCCGAAGCATGGGGGCAGCAGGGGGGGCGGAGGAGCGATTGGCTCCTAATGCCACGTACATACGGTCGAAATTCCGACCGTGTGTACACGGCATAACTTTTGCGGGAGGATGCCCCCATGCATCGGCATATATAAATGGTGCATGTATGCCCATCATTAGAAGTGGGTGGATGAAGGGAGGTATTCTAATGGTGGGCATACCCACCAATCAATCTCTTTTTTTCGTTCAGCCAAGAGGCTGCATGAAAAAAAAAAAGATTACAATATATGTCCAGTATGTTGCTGGACTTTGAATGGTTATACCAGAATGATGCCTGCAGGTTTAGGTATCATCTTGGTATCATTCTTTTCAGCCAGTGATCGGCTTTCATGTAAAAGCAATTCTAGCGGGTAATTAGCCTCTAGACTGCTTTTACAAGCAGTGGGAGGGAATGTCCCCCCTCCCGGATATAAACCGCGCCATTGGGAAATTGGGAAAGCATTTTATCACACCAATCTTGGTGTGGTCAGATGCTTTGAGGGCAGAGGAAAGATCTAGGGTCTAATAGACCCCAATTTTTTCAAAAAAAGAGTACCTGTCACTGCCTATTGCTATCATAGGGGATATTTACATTCCCCGAGATAACAATAAAAATCATAACAAAGAAAAAAAATGGAAGGAACAGTTTAAAAATAGAATAAAAAAGCTAAATAAATAAAAAAAAAAACTAAAAAAAAAAAAAAAAAAAAGCACCCCTGCCCCCCCTTCTCTTGCGCAAAGGCGTACACAAGCGTTGGTCTGGCGTCATATGTAAACAGCAATTGCAGCATGCATGTGAGGTATCACCGCGAAGGTCAGATCGAGGGCAGTAATTTTAGCAGTAGACCTCCTCCGTGAATCTAATGTGGTATCATGTAAAGGCTTTTAAAGGCTTTTAAAAATGTATGTAGTTTGTCGCCACTGCGTGTTTGTGCGCAATTTTAAAGCATGTCGTGTTTGGTATCCATGTACTCGGCCTAAGATCATATTTTTTATTTCATCAAAAATTTGAGCAATATAGTGTGTTTTAGTGCATTAAAATAAAAAAAAGTGTATTTTTTCCACAAAAAATGCGTTTGAAAAATCGCTGCGCAAATACTGTGTGGAAAAAAAAAAATGCAACACCCACCATTTTAATCTGTAGGGCCTTTGCTTTAACAATATATATAGTGTTTGGGGGTTCAACGTAATTTTCTTGCAAAAAAAAAATATGTTTTCATGTAAACAAAAAGTGTCAGAAAGGGCTTTGTCTTCAAGTGGTTAGAAGAGTGGGTGACGTGTGACATAGGCTTCTAAATGTTGTGCATAAAATGCCAGGACAGTTCAAACCCCCCCCAAATGACCCCATTTTGGAAAGTAGACACCCCAAGCTATTTGCTGAGAGCAATGTTGAGCCCATTAAATATTTTTTTTTTTTGTCCCAAGAGATTGAATAATGAAAAAAAAAAAATATATATATTTTTTTTACAAAAAGTTGTCACTAAATGATATATTGCTCAAACATGTCATGGGCATATGTGGAAATACACCCCAAAATACATTCTGTTGCTTCTCCTGAGTACGGGGATACCACATGTGTGGGACTTTTTGGGAGCCTAGCTGCGTACGGAACCCCAAAAACCAAGCACCGCCTTCAGGCTTTCTAAGGGAGTAATTTTTTTATTTCACTTCTCACTGCCAATCACAGTTTCGGAGGCCATGGAATGCCCAGATGGCATAAAACCCCCCAAAATGACCCCATTTTGGAAAGTAGACACCCCAAGCTATTTGCTGAGAGGTATTGTGAGTATTTTGCAGATGTCGCTTTTTGTCACAAAGTTTTGAAAATTGAAAAAAGAAAAAAAAAAAAAAAATTTTTTTCTTTACTTTCTTCATTTTCAAAAACAAATGAGAGCTGTAAAATACTCACCATGCCTCTCAACAAATAGCTTGGGGTGTCTACTTTCCAAAATGGGGTCATTTGGGGGGGTTTTGTGCTATTTTGGCATTTTATGGCCTTCGAAACTGTGATAGGTAGTGAGGAGTGAAATCAAAAATTTGCACCCTTAGAAATCCTGAAGGCGGTGCTTGGGTTTCGGGGCACCGTACGCGGCTAGGCTCCCAAAAAGTCCCACACATGTGGTATCCCCATACTCAGGAGAAGCAGCAAAATGTATTTTGGGGTGCAATTCCACATATAACTATGGCATGTGTGAGCAATATATCATTTAGTGACAACTTTTTGAAGAAAAAAAAAATTATTTTTTATTTTTGTCTTTATTCAATCACTTGGGACTAAAAAAAAAAATATTCAATGGGCTCAACATTGCTCTCAGCAAATAGCTTGGGGTGTCTACTTTCCAAAATGGGGTCATTTGGGGGGGTTTTGTACTTCTCTGCCATTTTAGCACCTCAAGAAATGAAATAGGCAGTCATAAATTAAAAGCGGTGTAAATTCCAGAAAATGTACTCTAGTTTGTAGACGCTATAACTTTTGCGCAAACCAATCAATATACGCTTATTGGCATTTTTTTTACTAAAGACATGTGGCTGAATACATTTTGGCCCAAATGTTTGACTAAAATTGAGTTTATTAGATTTTTCTTATAACAAAAAGTAGAAAATCTCTTTTTTTTTCAAAATTTTCGCTCTTTTTCCGTTTATATCGCAAAAAATAAAAATCACAGAGGCAATCAAATACCATCAAAAGAAAGCTCTATTTGTGGGAAGAAAAGGACGCAAATTTCGTTTCGTTACAAAATTGCATGACCGCACAATTACCAGTTAAAGTAGTGCAGTGCGAAATTGAAAAAAGACCTCTGGTCCTTAAGCTGACAATTGGTCCGGGGCTGAAGTGGTTAAAGACTAAGATTTTTTCTGACACTTGTTGCTTACAAGTTAAAATCAGTATTTTTTTTTGCTGGAAAATGACTTGGAACCCCCAAACATATATATATATATATATATATATATATATATATATATATATATATATATATATATATATATATATATATATATAATATATGTATATGTGTATATATATATATATATATATGTATGTGTGTGTGTGTGTGTGTGTGTGTGTGTGTGTATATATATATTTATATTATGTCACACTGTATTTGCACAGCGGTCTTTCAAATGCAATTCATTCATTAACTTCAATGAATGAAAAAAATAAAACAGTATAGTTGGCCCAATTGTTTTTGCATAATGTGAAAAATGTTACGCCGAGAATCGTGGTTTTTGTTTAAAGCAAAAAAATAGTGATTCTCATTTTATCCAGTATGGTGCAGCTATAACATAAATGGATCTCTGCTTGAGAAATACATATTTAATGGTATATCAAAATGTCAAGAGTTTTGGTGAGCGTGACTGTAGATTTTGTGTATAGAACACCAGTGTTCTTACATTTGGAACCTGCCTCCCAGCTTTTTGCTTGGCAGAAAACTGGCAGTTTTTTTTTGGGGGGGGGGGGGGGGGGGGGGCTTAATTTTTTTTAATAGCAAAATCTTTTTAGAAGAAAGGTGTCATTTAAAGCGGAGTGCCATCCAAAAGTGGAACTTCTGCTTATTTGTCTCCTCCAAAACACTCCCAGTGCCACATTTGGTGCTGCGGCAAAGCTCCCCCCCCCCTTCCTTCCGCCGCCGGGCCAATTAGAAAGTCAGCATGCTTCGCACATGCGCAGTAGAGAACCTGGCTTTGAAGCCGAAAGGCTGCACCCGCTGATCAGGCTGGGATGCCGACATCACAGGCTCCCTGGACAGTTAAGTGTTCATATATTAAAAGTCAGCAGCTGCAGTATTTGTAGCTGCTGACTTAAAATTTTTTGTGAGGTGGGCGGATCTCCACTTTAATTGATCAGGGGTTTATGGCAGTAGTTTCCCATGTTAAAAATAACCATTGGCAATTACAGTTTGTACCATTAAAAAAAAATGCAAAACAAGTGTAAAATGTGACCATGAATTTGTGTTTACCGATGTCTGTAGACTGCCAAGCAAAATGCATGCTTAGTGCAGGAAGATAACTGTGATTTAATTGGTATTGTTGAAAAAAATCGCATTGTTTTAAGATGGCAAGGTTTTCCAAGGCTGAGTGCTGCTCTCCAAGATTGGCAACCCACCCCCCTTTCACACCAGTGCAACTTGTCATGCGATTTGACAGGTCCAAATTGCATGACAAGTCTCACCCTATTAACATTTATTGGTAAAGTTCCAGGGAATATCCGATTTCCTTCCTGATCCCCCCGAGAGGCAATGTTTCCTCTGCTGGAGCAAATTGAATCAAGCTTTGCTGTTTTTTTTTTTTTTTTGCCTTCCTCTGGATCAACTGTTGGTATTGGATTGTGTATATGGGATTGTGGTGTGTGTGTGTGTGTATATGTATGTGTGTGTGTGTGTGTGTGTGTGTGTGTGTGTATAGATATAGAGAGAGATGAATGTATATCTATATATTATATTTTTTTCCCTTTTTTATAGGTTGAACTAGATGGACTTGTGTCTTTTTCAACCTGACTATGTAACTATTTTTATTCTAAAGCAGGGGTCTTCAAACTTTCTAAACAAGGGGCCAGTTTACTGGATCAGGCCAGTTCCTTGCAATTTTTTTTTTCTTCTTCCCCAGATTGGACTGATCAGTTGTTTTGCAGGGGGCTCATGATAAATATTGCCTACCTTTTTTGTCTAGCTCCTTCCAGCCTGGGAGAGGAGGCTTTCCACACCTTGGATGTCAGGAGGTGCCTTTTGCGATATCTGGACGTAACTAAAGACTTTAGAATGTCAACCTCCTTGTTCATCCTGTCAGTAGGAGGTGGCTGAGAGGCTATCAGAGAGGCCTATACAGCAATGGGCAAAGAACCTCCAGAGAGAATAATGCCCCATTCCATGAGGGCGGTGGCGGTGTCCTGGGCAGAGAAGGCTGGGGCATCGCCAGAGCAAATTTGTAAAGCAGCCACTTGGTCAAATTTCTCCATAATAATAATAATAATAATTGTCACTGTGGCAATCGCTGCGATCACATTAACAGTAGTAAACACAAGCTGTCATTTATGCAGCAGTTTACTACTGTGATCTCTGGGATTGGTCAAAGCAATCACATGGTACAGGGCCAGTCACAGTACAGGCATCATCCCGGTATAACCACTTAAAGTCAAATGATTTACATGTATATGATGTGGCATAAAGCAGTTAATTTCATAATTTTCCCCAAAAATTTCAACTTCAAAAACTCACCATGCCTCTTAATACCTTGGACTGTCTCTACTTTCCAAAAAGGGGTCATTTGGGGGGTGTTTGTACTTGCCTGTTTTTTTTGGGCTTCAAAACGTGAGATAGGCAGTCAGTACATCTACAAATGGTAGTTTTCTCCCATGGGACTTTCAAAGGCAAAAACGTAGCAAAAAATAAAATAAAAACTGCTTTATTTGTACACACATGCTCATGAAGTTTTGAGGGGATGGCGTGTATTTTAAATGTTCTGGCTTACATGTATTGGTGACATATGTTAGTCAAATATCCCTCTGCTTAAAGATGGTCAAGGAACAATTGAAGCCTGTTGGGTTGCCCTGGCAGGGGGTACTTATCCTTTAAAACTTTAAACCGTTGATGTGTACATTTAATTAACCCTGCAATGTGGCATATGGGTATTTGGGAAAAGTGCAACGTGCACAGACTCTGTAGTGGATGTTTAAACATTTATTTAAAAAAACAACAATTAGCAACTAGTATAAAATGGTGTTGACCATGGTTCTCAAAAGGGATCCCAGCCCAGGAGGACAGCAAAGGAACAGTCATCAACGAATACACTGGAAGTGGCCTGGATGGTACCTGTAAAGAGACAGCAAGGGGGTGCCGATCCAAATGCAGCAAGGTGTAGAGGAGGAAACCAAACGCACAATAATTAGTAGCTTGGTGTATAGATGATCTGATGCATGACAGTCATTGGTGCATCTGCAGCTGGGAAGGAGGAGGCATCCAAGATCCCAAGATTAAGGAGCTGCTGCTGTGGTGGTGGAGTGTGGTAACCTAGGGTGACCAGGAAACATCTCTGTGGATCAATGAAGCACAGGCGGGGACAGGTATTTGCAAAACTGGAACCGACGTCAGCCAGCATGGCTACGCATTTCGAGATCTAAGTCTTTCAAGCCAGAAAGTGGGATGCAAATGGAAACTGTATTTATACTCTAGGCCAGTGATGGTGAACCTTGGCACCCCAGATGTTTTGGAACTACATTTCCCATGATGCTCAACTACACTGCAGAGTGCATGAGCATCATGGGAAATGTAGTTCCAAAACATCTGGGGTGCCAAGGTTCACCATCACTGCTTTAGGCTATGTGGCGTAGGACAAGGCTGCTTGCATAATGACAATTACACAGGGACACAAAAGGAGGTCAAAGAACTGACTGGGTCAAAACTAATCAAGCTGAAAGATTGATTTTCTTGCACTAATTCCATGCGATTTTTTTTGTAATATTAATTGTTCACTCATGTCTTTGCACACTCATGCTTTTTTAGGCGCATATCATATGCACATGGAATAATTTATCACATTTATTTATCATATTATTTGCTGTTTTGGATTTTTATGCACTAATTCTATGCGATTTTTTATGCATTACTAATTGTTCACTCATGTTATTGCATGCTCATGTTTTTTATGTGCATACTATCATTGTATGCACATGTATTAATTTAACACAATTTTTGTTACATTTGATTCATTTTAGGTGTCCCAACTTAGTTTGTCACTGTACACTTTGACTATCTTAGATATAGTTATATACTTATTAATTTTGAGCGCTGCACTTTCTGTTCCCATTTTTTGTTTAGTTCGGTATCTTGAGCTATAGTGTCCAGCTGCTCTAGTCATATAATTTTTTCCAAGCGCAGATTTCTCCACTTTTTTATGAAAGATTAGGAAACTTGGCAAATTAGAAAAAAAAATTACGGAAACAATAAAAAATGGGATATGTACACAATGTAAGGGGGATTGAAAACTGGGCACAAGAACATGAGTAAATGCACAAAAATGGTAATGGAACAAAACAATACAATTGATTATTTAAAATCATATACCCCACAGTTAAACAAACTACCGACGGGTTCCCCCGTAAGGTTTCTGTTGAAGAGGTGTATAGAGAATTTCCTCTACTGGTTTCGCAGCGAACCGCTTCTTCAGGAGAATAGTCTATAAAGTTGATGGTATATTTCAATATAATACATTAAACAAAAATGAGGAGGCCAGCTCATCCACATGGACGGAAGCAGTAGATCACAGGACCCATCAATTCCCCCCACGGCGGATGCTGGGGATTATAAAGAACAGACTCTGGTTTTGAAAAATAATACTCAAATTAATATTAAAATAATTTGATCGAGCAACGGGCCCATCCCCAGTGTACTCAATTCGAACCCACGTTCGAAATCGAGCACCAGGTGTTCGCCCGCTCGGCGAGCCCAGAACAATTTGGGCCGTTCGCATCACATTCGTGTGATGCGAGTGGCCCGCAATGCATTGCGGCTGGTGCAGTGCATTGCTGGCTGATGATTGGCCAAGCATGCACTGTGACCCCGCATGCTTGGCCAATCACAGCGCCGGAAACTAGGAGAGCAATAATTGGCTACAGGCAGGACGCCTGTAGCCAATTAAAGCTCAGGGGCTTTAGTACACGTCCCACTCTATAAAAGGCCGCCACGCCGTCGGCCCAGGGCACATGTGTTCCGGCTTTTAGAAGAGAAGTCTGCTGATTGATTTTCTTCTTTGCTAAACCATTGCTGTCTCCTGACCTGAGTCATTCAAATCATTACTGATCATTGCTGCTGATTGCAGAGTGTGATATTATCTGCTGCTGGGGATTAGTCTGGTGTGTGCATGTTGTTAGTACAGCATTGCAGTAGCACCAATCGCAGTGCTGTTAGAACAGCATTGCACCCCAACTTCTGTCCCAACCTTCTGTCCCATCCCAGGCAGGGATTTATAGGAGCCATATTGTGTTTGTGTCAGCACACATAGGAGCTAGTGTGTGTGTTGTGAGCACACATAGGAGCTCTATTTCTTCGTCAGCACACATAGTACCTCTAGTGTGTTTGTGTCAGCACACATAGTACCTATAGTGTGTTTGTGTCAGTACCCATAGGACCTATAGTGTGTTGTGAGCACACATAGGACCTATATTTTTTTGTCAGCACACATAGTACCTATAGTGTGTTTGTGTCAGCAACCATAGGACCTATAGTGTGTTGTGAGCACACATAGGACCTATCTTTTTTTGTCAGCACACATAGTACCTATAGTGTGTTTGTGTCAGCACCCGTAGGACCTATAGTGTGTTGTTAGCACACATAGGACCTATATTTTTTTGTCAGCACACATAGTACCTATAGTGTGTTTGTGTCAGCACCCATAGGACCTATAGTGTGTTGTGAGCACACATAGGAGCTCTATTTTTTATACAATATACACTACCCACTACAATGGCTGGAAGACCGCCAAGGAGAGGCAGACCGTCCCAAGGCAAGAACACAGGGCAAGCAGGCTGTTTCTAGAGACAACAGTTCTGGTCGTGGACGTTGTCGTGCATCGTCATCAGCACGTGGCCATGGGACACGCTTGTCTTTGTTTTCGGCAGCTGGACATGTTGAGCCGCATCATGCTGAAGGCTTGGTAGAATGGATGACCAAGCCCTCCTCATCCTCCTCATCCTCTCTCACCCAGGCTCAGGGTACTGGCAGAGCAGCTGCCAACGCGTACTCAATGGCATCATCAGCCACCCCTTCCCTAGACCCACCATGTCCTCCTGAGGAGTCCCCCGAACTGTTTGAGCACAGTGTTGGGTACATGCTCCAGGAGGATGCCCAACGATTTGAAGGTTCGGATGATGATACCCAGCTTGAGGAAGGCAGTAGTGTGCGCGCAGAGAGAGGGGATGCTGAAGGACAGCAATCTGGCAGTAATGTTCCACCAGCTGCAGCTTACTGCCAGGTTTGCTCTAGTGGTGAAGAGGGAGGTGATGATGAGGTCACTGACTCCACGTGGGTGCCTGAAGGGAGAGAGGAGGAGGAGCATGCGGCGGCACATGTCCAACGAGGCAGGATGCCCCCTGGAGGCCAGCTAGAGGCCAACCAACTGAATCACACCGCAGAGCTCCGCCTGTGCAGGGCGCTGCCTCTGCACGTTATCACAAAAGTTCTTTGGTGTGGGCCTTTTTTGAGACGAGTGCATCAGATCGCACCACTGCTATTTGCAATATTTGTCTCAAGCGTATCTCGCGTGGCCAAAACATCAGCCGCTTGGGCACCACAAGCATGACCAGACATATGTCGACCTGCCATGCAGCTCGTTGGCAAGCGCACATTAAAGACCCACACCAAAGAACAAAGCGGACCTCTCCTTGCTCCTCATCAGCTGGGATCTCCATCCCCACTACCCTGTTTCCCCAAAAATAAGACCTAGTGTGATTGTCGATGATGGCTGCAATATAAGCCCTACCCCCCAAATAAGCCCTAGTTAAAGTCATTGTAGGTCTTATTTTCAGAGTAGGGCTTATTTACGGGGGAAACAGGGTAGGGCTTATTTGGGGAGTAGGGTTTTTATTGCAGCCATCACCGACAATCACGCTAGGTCTTATTTTGGGGGAAACAGGGTAAATCTTCAGTCCTCTCTGAAAGCTGCTCTGAGAGGACTGAAGGTGTAGAATTAGGTGTGTCACAACCAAGTACATGCAGTACACCGACGTCCGATTGTAGCAGGCAAATTTCCCTGCCCCAGCTGCTGGACCGTCGAAAGAAGTATACTCCCAGCCATCCACATGCCCAGCGGTTGAATGCTAGCTTGGCTAAATTGCTAGCACTTCAACTGCTGCCTTTGCAGTTGGTAGACTTGGCCCCCTTCGGTGAGTTTGTTCAATGTGTGGTTCCTCAGTGGCAGGTTCCCAAATGCCACTTTTTCTCACGGAAGGCGATTCCGTCTCTCTACCGGCATGTGGAAGGCAATGTCCATGCCTTGCTGGACAGGGCGGTCAGCGGTAAGGTGCATATTACCGCTGACTCATGGTCCAGCAGGCATGGACAGGGACGTTATCTGTCTTTCACGGCCCATTGGGTCACTCTATTGGCAGCTGTGTTGGAGGTTGTTCCGCCACCACGCCTCCAAAATGCTACTACTGGTTGTGACATACCTCTCTCCTCCACCCCCTCCTCTTCTTCTTCCTCCATGGCCTCTTCGAGTGCTCTGTCCTCGGAACCAGCGGTGCTCCGTAGGCGTACAAGGGGCTACGCGAGTACGCAGGCAAAAAGATGCCATGCCGTGCTTGCGCTGGTGTGTTTGGGGGACAGGAGCCACACTGGGGCAGAGGTTCTGGCAGCTCTGCAGGGGCAGGC
Source organism: Lithobates sylvaticus (assembly GCA_028564925.1). Lineage (NCBI taxonomy): Eukaryota > Metazoa > Chordata > Amphibia > Anura > Ranidae > Lithobates > Lithobates sylvaticus. Next base: position 189,671,179 of record CM053031.1, on the reverse strand, counting down.
CGAGAGGTGGTTGACACCACGCCAGCTTAAGCCAGGAATGGTGGTTTCTGACAATGGCACCAACCTCCTCTCCGCCCTGTGACAGGGGCAGCTCACCCATGTGCCCTGTATGGCTCACGTCCTCAACCTGGTGGTGCAGCGGTTCTTGGGCAGGTACCCAGGCTTACAGGATGTCCTGAGGCAGGCCGGGAAAGTCTGTGTGCATTTCCGCCGATCGTATAATGCCAGTGCTCAGCTGGCTGAGCTGAACCTGCCCAAGAACCGCCTAATACGTGACATGCCCACCAGGTGGATCTCAACGTTGGCCATGCTGCAGCGACTGCACACGCAGCAGAGGGCCATCAATGAGTACCTTTGCGACTACGGCACCAGGACAGGGTCAGGGGAGCTTGGCTTTTTTTCCCCACGCCAGTGGAGCATGATCAGGGATGCATGCACTGTCCTCTCACCATTTGAGGAGGCCACGAGGATGGTGAGCAGTGACAGTGCATGCATCAGTGACACTGTACCTCTTGTCCACCTGTTGGAGCATACGCTGCGTGGGATAATGGACAGGGCACTAGAGGCAGGAAGAGGAGGACTTCCTTGCCTCTCAAGGCCCCCTTTATCCAGACAGTGTTCCTTCTGTCCCACCCATCACACAGGAAGAGGATGAGGAGGAGGAGGAGGATTGTGTGAGCATGGAGGTGGAGCCTGGCACTTAGCAGCAGCAGTTTTTTAGGGATGATGTACAGTCCCAACAAACCAGTGGACTTGTACGTGGCTGGGAGGAGGTGGCTGGCGATCATGTCGTCCTCAGTGACCCAGAAGACTCCGGACCGAATGCCTCAGCTAACCTACGTTGCATGGCCTCCCTGATCCTGCAAAGCCTGCGGAAGGATCCTCGTATTCTTCGGATCAAGGAGAGGGACCATTACTGGCTGGCCACTCTCCTTGATCCACGGTACAATCCAGGATGAGACATCTCAGGGAGGCCTTGCAGAAAGGTCTGTGCAACGCGTTCCCAGAAACTGAGAGGTTACAAACTCCTGGTCCTGGACGACGAGTTGCTGAGGCTTTGGTCAGTAGCAGAAGGAGCGGTGGGGAAGGTGGACGTCTGACCGATGCGTTCAGACAATTTTTTAGTCCGCAGCCCCAAGGTATGATCGGTTCCAGCAACCATCGCCAGCGTCTGATATACATGGTGCAGGAATACCTAGGGGCAAGGTCAGACTTGGACACCTTTCCCACTGAAAATCCTCTGGCTTACTGGGTCTTGAGGATGGATCACTGGCCAGAGCTTGCACAGTATGCAATTGAGCTACTGGCCTGTCCTGCATCCAGCGTTCTTTCCGAACGCACATTCAGTGCTGCTGGAGGATTTGTCACCGATCACAGGGTGCGCCTGTCCACCGACTCTGTTGATCGACTGACCTTCATAAAGATGAATCCGTCTTGGATCACCACCAGCTACCAGGCACCTGTACCAGGCACCTGAAGCGGATATAACTGAATAATTTATAATGTCACATCCCTTCAAGACTGCCTATGCTGATGCTGAGTGACTGTCCTGTTATGTTCACTGACTATCCTCTTCCTCCTCCTCAATGATCCATTCCTTGATGGCTTGGAAGAACATTTTTGTTTCTGGGTGCCACCACACCAGTGCCTAAAGCACAATTTTTCAGCCCCTGTTGGGGCGTGTAATTACAATTTTTAGGCAATGCTTTGCAACAGGTCTCATTGCTGTGCTCAGAGTACAGTATCTGGGAGGGGTTGTGGCACCAGCACCAATGCCTAAGGCACAATTTTTCAGCCCCTGTATAACAGGGGCGTGTAATTACAATTTTTTAAGCAATGCTTCGCAACACGTCTGACTGCTGTGCTCCAAGTACAGTATCTGTGAGGGGTTGCAGTGTTGTGGCACCAGTGCCTAAGGCCCAATTTTTCTGCCCTGTTCAACAGGTGCATGCAATTACAAATCTTGATCTAATAACTCACAGCAGGGCCGATTCCTGTGCCCACCAAGAGTAACTGTGAGGGCTTACAGTCTTGTGCCAAAACCGTCCACCACCAAAGGCCCAATTTTTCTGCCCTGTTCAACAGGTGCATGCAATTACAAATCTTGATCTAATAACTCACAGCAGGGCCCATTCCTGTGCCCACCAAGAGTAACTGTGAGGGCTTACAGTCTTGTGGCTACACCAACATCTAATGGGGCAAATTTCTGCAGAGTATATACGGCAGGCCCCTACTTTCAAACATCCAACTTACAAACGACTCCTACTTGCAAACGGAAAGAGAAAACAGGAATTGAGAGGTAATCTACCCCTAGGAAGGGAAATTCTATATTGTTAGATTTAATTTGGGAAAAAGGTATCTCCTCTCTACTGATGCTTTATCACCAATCCTTGTTTCAATTAAAACCCCACTTTTCCAAAAACATTTGTCATTGGGACGGAAAGTGAGGTGAAATGTTCTGAACAGATGTGCAAAGACAGCAAATGTTACAGGGGTGATAACCCCTCCCTATGTTCTCCAAAAAGCTTAAAAATAGATTTTTTTGGGATGGAGCTACACTTCATAATGTACCTGTTCAGATTCTACTTAAGAACAAACCTACAGCCCCTCTTGTTTGCACTGCCTATATACTGCTGTTCAGAGTATATAGGGTTGTAGGTATAGGGTTTTATTTTGGGTGCGGGGTCCCCCTTAATATCCATACAAGACCCAAAGGGGCTGGGGGGGGGGGGGTGATGGGGTAGCCATGCCATTTTTCTCAAGGATTTTCAGCCATATGGCCAGGACAAGACATGACATTAAAGACTCAAGTGGTTTTAAATGGCTTCTTTTTTTCCTTTACAAATGTCATTTTGTGCAGGGACAGTTCTAAACACGGGAAACACATGCCACTTCACAGGCATACTTTAGACACCCCCCAGGTACTATATTTAAAGGAAAATGTCACTTTTTTTTTTTTTTCACTTTATGCATCATTAAAATGACTGCTCCCGAAAAAAACTTTAGTTTTTAAAAGTTCTTTTTGCATTGATATATGTCCCCTGGGGCAGGACCCGGGTCCCCAAACCTGTTTTATGACATTAACATGCATATTGGCCGTTGTAATTAGCAATTTTGATTTCGAACGTTCGCATCCATTGTAACGAATAGGGTTCGAAAATTTGCGCGAACTTTCGGTCCGTTCGAAGGTTCTGGTGCGAACCGAACCCGGGTGTGTTCGGCTCATCCCTAGAGTACACACGTAAGTGTGACGAGGTGATGGAGAACCCGAAGGGTGACATGGATATAGAGGGACCCAGGTGAATTCCCAAAAGGAAGACTGGGAAAAGAACACAAGAATAGTGGTTGATGGCAAGTGATTGATGGGGTGAGGAAAAAAAGGGGGGCAAGGGGAAAAAAGGAGGGGGAAACTAGGGGGGGGGGGCAAAAGAGAAAAAAGAGGGGGGAGAGGAAAAGGGGTGGGAAGGGGGAGAGGAAATGGGAAAGGGAGGAACTAGGAAGTGAGGGGGGAAGGGTGAAATATAGGGGGAAGGGGACTGGGTATATGAGATGTGTATGAGGGGGTGCCAATGAAAGTGAGGGAGAGGGGGAGACATGGGGGGGAGGGGGATGCCAAGGAAGGTGAGGGAGAAGGAAAGGAGGGATGGGGAAAGGGTGGAGGGATAAGAGTGAAGGTGAAGAGGTGTATATGAACTAAGTGTGCAGTGAAAAAGGGAGAATGGCAGGTGAGGGTAGGGGGAGGGGGGAAGAAACCAAGCTTGTGAAAAAAGTTTCCATATAGTTTGTGCATTGAGTAGTTTGCCCTGGGTTGAGGCGAACATGGTTTCGTATGTGGCGTGTGTATCAATTGTCATTAAGACTTCTCTCAATGGAGGGGTTAAATGATCCTTCCAATGTCTTGTTATAACTAGTCTAGTACTCGGCAGGATATGGGATATAATTATCCTAGTAGCTCTAGGGACTAATTCTATACCCAACGAGAGGATGGCTAGTCCTGGTGCCACAGGTATGCGTGTGTTGGTTATTTGTGAGATTAAACAAAATATTTGTTCCCAAAGTAAACGTATCTTCGGACAATCCCAGAGTATATGGAATAAGGTGCCTAAGTTATTGCAACTCCTCCAACACATTGAGGAGGTGTTAGGATCGAACCTAGAGATCCTATGTGGGGTAGATACCATCTTAGTGGGATTTTTTTTGTTAGTTCCCACAGGTTTATGCATTTGGTGGAAGCATAGGTTGTCCGGAGTGCTATGCTCCATTGATCTGAGGAGAAAGTTTTCCTCAGATCCTTTTCCCAGGCTTCAATTTTTGAGTTCTTAATGAATGTTGTTTTGTCATTTAGGGTGTTATAAAACAGGGCAATGCCTTTTATATTGGTAGAGGGTTTAGTGAAGTATAAGGTTATCCTCCAGGGGAGCTGAATGGGATGGGGAGGATTGGAGTGGAGAAGGTGTGCGATTTGAAGGTATCTGTAATGGTCAGACTCCTCCAAGCCGTATTCAATTTGTAGTGTTCGAAATGTTTTAATTGCTGGTCCTATCATTATGTCGTCTAGGTTTTTGATACCTTTCGCTATCCAGTGTGATAATCGTAAGTTAGGAATGAGTTTGCATAGGCAAGTGATTGGGAACGGTAAAGGGGAAGATGGCGTTGTAACCGTTTGATTTACCAGTATTTTCCAGGCCTGCAAGGAAGCTTCTATGGAAGGTGCTAGGAGTGCATTGCGAGTGGGGTTGGAGGTGCTAGTTAGTAGGTAGTTGTGGAGATTGTGGCTAGGGATCTGACTCTCTTCCAGTTCATGCCATCTAGTTTTGGGTGTCCCGGGTAACCATGTTCTTAGTTGTGCTAATATTGAAGCGACATAGTAGTCCCTAATTTGAATGTTACCTACCCCTCCCGCCGACCTAGCGGCTATTGAATTTTTAAAGGCCCACCTGGCTTTTTTCCCCCTCCACAGAAATTTGTTCAATATGGACTGGACTTTGATGAAATAAGTCTTGGGGACCTGACCAGAGCAGCTCTGCTTTATTTAATTCCTGAAGTTTCGCAGGCAAAGAAGATAAGAAAGAGATATGATTGCTTGAGTACAGATTTTTAGTAGAAGCCGTCAAGGTGATACCCAAGTACTTTATGCCATCATTACTCCACTTGTATGGGAACTGTGAGCTGATATCATTTTTCAGTGGAGCGTCCACTCCCATTCCTAGAATATAGGACTTTCCCGCATTCACTTTGTAGTAAGATAATTTGTTAAACATTGACAGGGCATCGTGTACCGAAGCCAGGGAATCTGCTGGATTTGTGAGCATTAATATAATGTCATCATCGAATAAACTTATCACATGTTCAGACTTGTGGATATTAAAGCCTTGTATGTTTGGGTGGGATCTAATATGGACTGCCAAAGGTTCTAGTATTAAATTAAAAATTAGAGGGGAGAGTGGACACCCTTGACGGGTTCCGTTAGTTATACTGAAGGGGCTGGAGAGTACTCCGGAGGTATGGACCCTAGCTGAGGGTTCTGAGTATGACAACATTATGGCCTGTAGAATTGTTCCGGAGAATCCAAATTTGCCTAACACTGAGCTTAGATATCCCCAATGAACCCTGTCAAAGGCCTTCTCTGCATCCAAAGCTAGGAGCAGAGAAGGCCCCCGTCTAATACTGGCAAGGTGGATAATGTTTGTTAATCTCCTTGTGGCATCAGAGGTTTGGCGTTCCTTTGTGAAACCTGCTTGATCTGGGTGGATTAAATAGGGAAGGATGTCTATTAGGCGGTTGGCTAACGTTTTGGCGTATAATTTTAAGTCCATGTTTAACAATGATATGGGTCGGAAGTTAGCTGGGGTATCTGGACTCTTCCCTGGCTTCGGCAACGTCACTATAATTGCATAGAAAACGAACAAGGGGGGTTTTTAGCCAACCTGACGGACTATCGCGGTACCTGAACAGACGTATGTCTAAATACAAAAGATTAATTCTAAATAATTTTTATTAACACATAATATACATAAAACATGTCGCATATTAAAAAAAGGTCAATCTAATCCAAAAATGTGCATATACATACAAATGGAAATAGATCAGATTGTTGAAACAAACTTGCTGATTAAATGCTGGTTGACGCGTTTTGCTTACAGCTTCTTCAGAACCAGAATATAGCAATTTGTGATATCTGTAGTATATATCAAGAAGACATGAGAGTTGTTTGAGTGGATTAACAGATTTTATGTGTTTAAGTCATTGATCAAAATTCAAACAAATTCAGCAGGCAAGAGCTATTTATAATCTAAGATATTGCCTACCGTTCAATTTTTTATTTCTTTATGGAGGATTGTTGACAAGGTAGGACCTATAATATGTCAGCCGTACCCAATTAGTTACCTAAAATTGAGTCTCTTGGGATAACCATCAAAGACTCGCCGAGTTTGGGGTCCGAGGCCAGCAAACAAGGCATGAGCTGCGAATGAAAGAAACAAAAAAATAAATAAATTTTCTCACTATAATTGCATTCAGCATTTCTGGTGGGAAGGAAGAGGAGGCCGCGGCTGCATTAAATATTTCAGTCAAATGAGGTAGTAATGTTAGTTTAAATGTTTGATAGTATTCTCCTGAGAAACCATCCGGCCCGGGAGATTTAGGCCCCTTTCACACTGGCGCGGTTTGCAAGCGCTATTGCGCTAAGAATAGCGCCTGCAAACCGACCCAAAACAGCTGTTGCTGTTCCTTCAGTGTGAAAGCCCGAGGGCTTTCACACTGAAGCGGTGCGCTTGCAGGACACTCAAAAATGTCCTGCAGCCGCATCTTTGGCTCGCTATAGGAGCGGTATATTTACCGCTCCTATAGCGCCCGGTCCCATTGAAAACAATGGGGGAGCGCGCCGAACCCGCCCGCAAAACGCCGCTACAGCGGCGGTTTGCGGGCGGTATTGACTCTTTTTCGGCCGCTCGCGGGGGGTAAAAACACCCCGCGAGCGGCCGCAATGCGCCGCTAAAACGCCGGTAAATCGGCGCTAAATATAGCGCCGCTTTACCGCCAGCGCCCCCACCGCTCCAGTGTGAAAGTGGCCTTAGAGTTGGGTAAAGAGTTAATTGTCTTGAGTATTTCGTCATCTGAAAAGGGTGCACAGAGGCTGTCCATGTGTTTTTGGGAGAGTGTAGGCAGGGAAACTTGATGTAGGAAGTCGTTTATTAGTGTGGGGGAGGGTTGGGCAGTGTCGGCATCATCCTTTGGGTTATAAAGGGCGCTGTAGTAATCGCTGAAAGCGTTTGCAATGTCCTGGGGGTGCTGCAGTTTCGCTTTGTTTGTGGGATGTAGTATGTAAGAAATTTTCGTTTTGCTCCTTTAATTTGGTGTGCCAATAGTTTCCCAGCCCTATTTCCCTGTGCGTAGTACGTCATTTTGAGTCTTAGTCTGTTTTTTATCGAATGTTTCTAGTAGGAGGAGTCTAAGTTCATGTCGTAGTCTATGTAGTTTGGTGGTCAGTGTTGGAGATGTCGTTTGTTTTTGGATTTTAGGTCAAATATTTCGTCTGTAATTTTGCATAATTTTTTCTGCCGCTGCCTCCTCGCCCTGGCCCCTATTTTAATAAACAATTCCTCTAATGAATGCCTTGTGGGCATTCCAGAGTGTGAATCGATTTTGCACTGAGGGACTGTTAATGGAGAAAAATTGTCTTGTTTTCATGTTGCTGCATAAGATATGTGTTGACTCTCCAAAGAGGGATTGATTGAACAACATATGTGTCCCTTAAGGAGAGTGTAATCGAAGCGTGGTCTGACCACGTTATCGTATTAATGGAGGATGATACAGATTTAGATTGTTGGTCAACCAGAAACAAGTCAATCCTAGTGTAAGTATGGTGAGGGATGGAAAAAAAAACGTAAAATCCTTTTCTCCTGCATGCAGGCATCTCCATACATCAAAAAGGTTTTCATAGTGCAGGGTATTGCAGAGGGGAGTAGATAAACGTTTTGCTTTAGAAGTAGTATCAATGGGTGGGTCAGGTGCTATATTGAAGTCCCCGCACATCACCAGAGATCCTTTTCTTTTTGTGCGTTTATTTTTTTCAAAAGTTTGTGGAGGAAACGGATCTGGTGTTTGTTGGGTGCATATACGTTCATGATGGTATAAGTGACCTGATTGATGTCGCAAATTAGGATTAAGTAGCGTCCCTGAGGGTCAGCAATTTCCAAGTGTAGGGTGAAGGCTACTATGTTTTTAATAGCTGTCATGACACCTCCTTGTTTTTGAACTTGCATTGGCAAAAAAGATGTGATGAAAATACTGGTGCTGCTGTTTGGCAAAAATGGGTTTCTTGAGCACATAGGATGTCAGATCTATTTGTAAGTGCTTCTTTCCATAGTGATTTTCTTTTAACGGGGTGGTTAAGCCCTTTGGTGTTAATTGACAAAAAGTGGATCGCCATGGAAAAAGTTAAGTGGTGACATATATGTAATATGAGGCAGCTCCCTCTTGTGGAGATTCGAGGAAGTGGTGTAACCAGTGCATGGTATGTGTACTCACTGTTACCGTGGGGTAAGGTGCGTCGGTTGTGCGTCCCCCCTCGTAGATTGCTGTGAGGATGAGAATTTGGTGATGCATAGCATTCCGGATGTAGACTATAGACTTGAAGCTCCGAAAACAAAAATAAAAGTAGAAAAAGCCAAATGTCAGATATAAAACATATACAATACCATTTCAACTGGGTATAACAGACCATAGGGTTAGAGTGGGTTGTACCCGTGTGCAGCTAACTGCTGCTCAGAAAACTGGGGTGAAAAGTACAGGCCTAGCGGGTGTTCCGGCTACCCGCTAAGCACATTTAAGGACCTCGTGGCATTATTACTTCAGATGTGTGATCTGGCGTTCTTTTGTGTTACCCTCTGCCAGTCTGGGCTGGTTGAGCGTCGGTTGTTGGTTCCTGTGTTGTCATCACTGGTGTCTGGAAGAATTTTCCATTCCTTCAGTAGGGACATGCCCTTTTCAAGGGAGTCCACAACATACTTGGTATGTACTGTTGGTAAAAAGATATATCTAAGTGGAAGACTGCCCTCTATATCATCTACCTCCACCGCGCCATAGGTGTAAAGACTATATGATTAATTAAACCAGTGAAGGTATAAAAGTGAAGATATATAAAAATCAAGTGATAAATCAAATAGCAGCTACTTAAATATATATATTAATGTAAAATCTGCAGTCCTAGTCTAGGGGGTTGAAGTCATCACAAAACTCGTATAAATTGTTTGATAATATGGAAAATCTACTAGAAATAATAACTTTACTCACCCATTTTTTTCATTGAAGAATATATAATTTTTAATGAAATATTTTTTAATATTTTTAATTATATTTTTAATTTCATTTATCTTAAACAAATATTTTGATTGATTTTTTAACTTCTCTAAAGCAGCCTTCAACTCATGAACCCCTTATGTATGCATTTCTGGATTGATATTAATATGGGGATACAGTGTCTTGCACTTTAATAATAGGGCTGCTCTAGCTCATGTAATTAGTGCTCAGTTGTGATTTTTTAATACATTTATTTTATTTATCACATATTTGTGAATACTCACATTTAGTAAGCCACTATGGGGGGATGGTACCTTAGCTTCAGTATTGCTGACGATGGAATTTAAAAGTCCTATCACCAGCATACACTATGAAGGCACACTTCCGGGATATATATGGGAGCTGTGGGGACACTGAATGCGCGCCGTCGTGCCGCTGTAGAAGTTGAACTGCGCACGCTGCCCCTAGCCATTGGACAAGTCCCTGCCTGATTCTGACACCGAGGGGGGCGCGCGCTGTCTGACATGACGCGCGCATGCGCACACGGGACCCGTGCCTACGATGACAGGCGCGCACTCAGTGGACACGCAAGTACAGACAGACCGGGAATCAATACAGTCACACTCCAATGTGACAGTGATCCAGCACAGGCTTACTTTAATATGACATTGATTGATATTGATTGATATTGATTCAACACAAACAGTGCCCCTGCAAGGTCAGTACTCCCACACCTTAGATCCTGAATATCCCAAATAGAGATTACCACTTGACATAGTAGGATACTAGCTTGGGGGTTTATTTATGGAAACATAACGCTAAGTAGATGGCAATACTTTTTCAAACTTACTTTGCAATTAACATCACCAATAGTCCTTCTCGGAAGCCGGTTATGGGAATGTATACAATCGTGTGCATTAGCTCACACATGATTGCACACAGCAGGTCACATGACTTGCTCATCACTCATGTGACTAGCTGACTCACCACTATAAATTAGTTTGAGATGGGCTGTGTAGCCATACCCATGAATAAGTCTATGAAACATGTCGGGAACGAGGCTACAGAGCAAGTAAAGATTGTACTTGTATATAACGCCACTTTGTTTTATCTACACTTGGAGGGTCTTGAGATACTCTTGGTCCGCCGAGACCGCAGCACATTTTTATATCGGCGTTGTTTGGTTTGCCGTGTTTGGATTGGAGGCTTGTTTTTAATTTTTGAAATGTGAGTTTGACCATTGACGTGTTTGTGAACAGTGAATACATTTTATTATACTTTGTCACACTATGTGGAGCATTTATTCATTGTTTTGCATATGGAACCGCATTGAGAGCTAAACGGATTAAGCAAGCCGATGACCTGCATTAACCCCTGAAGTGGGTAAAACACGCTGCTGCCAAACACGAGAGTGTGAGGCATTGTGAGCTGGTGAGTGTGCCTTTCAGAGGGAGCGTGATCACAAACACGTGGTGTGGTGGCAGATTCAAGTCAGCTAGAAGATTCAAGTTTGAAATTTTGTTTGAAGACACTTGGAATATCACCTATTTTTATTTATCTACAATCTGGACTTTATTTTTTATATTTCATTTTTTATGAACTTTTTCACTTGTCACTGGGTGAAACAGACTCACTGTTGCTATTGAGTTGTACGTTGAGTCATTTATACAGCACTATTTATGCACTCTATTTATATAGCACTGTTTTATATATTTGCACAGTATTTATTTATTTGCATATTATATATTTATCACTTTTTACACTTAAGCGCTACTGATTTATCCTATTTATGGTCCATTTTTAGGTTGAATTGCAGAAGTCCACAACATACGTTTGACCCTGTTTATTGATTGTAATTTTGATGGGGTAGCCCCACCGGAATGCTGGGTTCCTCAGAACTTTTGTTATGGTGTTTAAGTTTCTTCTTTTTTGTAATGTGTGCTGAGAGAGGTCAGCATAGAACTGTAGGTGCTGGTATTGGGGTGGGATGTGTTCCTGTTTTCTCATTTGTTGCATGAGCTGCTCTTTTACATGGTAGAATTGCATGCGAAGAATCACATCTCTAGGGATTTTTTCTGAAAGGTGCGTGGGCTTGGGCAGGCGGTGTATCCTGTCAATGGTCATTTCCATGGCAGAAAGGTCAGACAGGAGAGTTGCAAAAAGGTCAGTCGCATATGAGCGCAGCTCTGGTGTCTAAACCGATTCAGGGATCCCCCTAATCTTGAGGTTGTTCCTCCTGGACCTGTCCTCAATGTCTGCCAGTTTGTTTCTCACCCAAGCTGATTCTTCATCTTTCTCTTCATGCGCGTCAACCAAATCATTTATGGTGGATGCAAACTCCCCCATCTTGCCTTCTATATGCTCAACTCTGGATTCTACTGCATTCAATTGCCCACTGAATCTGTCTATACAGCTCATCATGTCAGCCTGAAGTGTGCTCCTCAGCGATACCAACATATCTTTAAGTACAGTGTCCAGTACAGGCTGATTTGTGGTGGGGTAATTAGTAATGGAGTCTTGGAGCTCTCTAGTATAATCCTCTGAATCTATCACCGGGCTCAATGCTGGGCTGCATCCGTTGCCATCCAGCCTTAGTTTAGCTTTGGCTGGGCTCCCTGATGGGGAGGATGATGGGGGGGAGGTTTGGCCACTGTAGGATGCATTATTTGCTGGGGATGATGTATTAGTGTGCTGTTTAGGCCCTATAGTAGGTAGTGTGGGTGATGGGCCGTCGCCATTTTGCCTACTTCCATGATGCGGCTGTAAGAAGAAGTCCGTCATCCATTGGGGCTTAGATAAGCCTTTTCTTTTGCCCATCATGTCCCGGTGGTGTGCCCCGACCGGAACGCCAGTTATAGAGGCCGAAAACTGGGTCTTTTTAGCCGCTGTGTGCCATTTAATGAGCGGGGAAGCCGGAGCTCAGGAATCAGGCTTCCATTCGGTTCCGCTGCAGGCCACGCCCCCCGCATTTTTTTCTTTTAATTTTGACAATTATGGCTTGGTGAAAACCCAAAATTCAGTATCTCAGAAAATTTTAATATTACATAAGACCAATAAAGGGATTTTTAATACAGAAATGTTAGCTTACTGAAAGGTATGTCCACGTACAGTATAGTATGCACTCAATACTTGGTCGGGGCTCCTTTTGCATAAATTGCGGCATCAAGGTTGGTTTGCTATCGGCCTTCAGCTCATCTGCATTGTTGGGGTCTGGTGTCTCATCTTCCTCTTGACAATACCCCAGAGATTCTCTATGGGTTTTAGGTCAGGAGAGTTTGCTGGCCAATCAAGCGCAGTGATACCATGATTATTAAAGAGGAAGTAAACCCTGGTGGGTTTTACTTCCTCTTTTGCTCCCTGCAAACCCTGAAATTTAAAAGCATATGTGACACTTACCTGCAAACGAAGCCCACGCTGTCCCCTGTGCAGGCCCCCTTCATCTTTGCCTCTCTTCCTTCCGGGCTCGGGGACTCCTGCTCGATAACTGTCCAGAGTCACGTGACGTCATTGCCATGCATGCGTGCCGGAGCTGTCAGTCACAGCACACGCTGGGGAAGAAACGGCATGCAGGTCCCTTTCTTCACAGCACATGGGCCTATGATGACATTGGCACACTACAAATGAAATATCTCCTAAACAGCGCACATTTAGGAGATATTTCCACTACCTATAGGTAAGCCTTATTCTAGGCTTCTCTATAGGTAGAAGTCAAACAAAACAGTTTACAACCACTTTAAACCAGGTAATATTTGTACTTTTGGTAGCGTGGGCAGGTGCCAAGTGCTGCTGGAAAATAAAATCGGCATCTCCATTAAACTTCTTTTTTTTTTTTTATTAGTCTTATGTAATTACATTTTCTGAGATACAGAATTTGGGGTTTTCATCGTCAAAGATAAGTGAAAGAAATGCTTGAAATGTATATCTGTGTGTATGTAACGCATCTATATAAAATACGAGTTTCACTTTTTTATTGAATTACCGAAATTAACTTTTTGATATTCTAATTCTGAGATGAGCCTGTAATATGAAATCTGTCTGCAGCTGTTGGGCTATTTTAAATTGTCCAGCCCCGTAAAGTTTGAGAGTAGTATCAACACCAGCATTCCTCCCATAGATGAAAGCCTTGAGGTGACTATGGTGACACTGAACTACTCCAGAGTATGTTAAAAAAAAAACAAAGTAAGAAAAATTCTTAAATGAAATGTTTAAAAAAAAAATGTAGTACTATTTATTTTTTTTAAACTGTCGCCAGTCCATATCCCTGAAAACAGACACACAGTCATATTGGAACGTTGTACTGCACTGGTGACATGTAAAGCAAAATTGTCTTTTTCCAAAAAAAAATTGTGACAGCAAATTACAACTTCGAAGCACTCGCCATGCCTTTTACTAAATATTTTGGACTGTCTAATTTCAGGGGTATTTGTACTGTCCTTGGCATTTTAGGGCCTCCAAGGAAATCGCTACCTCCCAGGATTGATAGTTTTTCAAATGTATAAACCTTAGTTTGTAGACTTTCTAACGTTCACACACACTGTATAACATACACTGATTTAGGTTATCTGAAATGTAGCAGAATACATATTTTGGCCTAAATTTATGAAAATGAGAAATTTAATTAAACTACTTTTTTACTATTTTCGGGAAAATATAGCACACAATAAAAAAAAAAAATGGTGATTAAATGCCTCCAAAAGAAAGCTCTATCTGTGTGGGAAAAAAGATGCATTTAATTTGGGTACATTGTTGTATGACCAAGCAATTGCCAGTTAGCTACCACCATGCTGAACAGAAATAATGTCCCCTGGTTATAAAGGGGGTAAAAACTTCCAGATGTTAAGTGGTGAATTACCTGCTTTTAGACACGGTCCAAAAGGCACATCGGTAAAAAAAGGTTTGTACTTTGTGTTGATTGTAGCTATCCCTTGTTTAGAGAGAAGGGGTAATGTCTCTCAGTATTGAAACATTGAGAGGTTTGGTGGATAAAAGTTACCCAGCAGGTCTACATTGCGAATATGAACTTGGTTTGTGGTATACATTTGTTATAGGTCATACTACATATCAGTGGTGTAGTGGTTAGCACTTTCACCTGGCAGCAATAGGGTCACTGGTTCAAATCCCGACCATGACACCATCTTCCTGGAGTTTGCATGTTTGCCCTGTGCCTGTGTGGGTTTCCTACTGGGTACTCCGGTTTCCTCCCACACTCCAAAGACATGCTGGTATTTTAATTAGATCCTGTCAAAAAAAATTGGCCAAATATGTGTATGTATGTGTTTGTAGTGCATCAGGACCCCATGGGGCAAAGGACTGCATTAAACCACAGATGGACACCGGAGGCAAAAAGCGAATTGAGGTGATTCAGTTCGCATAAGTAGCGCTATAACAAGTCACTCATTAATTCACATATAGAAAAACATGGGTATTGCAACAGTAGCTTTGCTTGGATCCCTTTTCTGGGTTGTTTTCTGTAGTCTTATTTAAATTGCTGGGCACGCTAACTGTGTTGATACTGCTTTTTGTTTTGTAATTTTTATTTTAATTCTGTTTATAAGCTGTGTTTTTTCTTTTTCAGGCCTGAATATTAATGAATCCCAAAACAAGCCACCTTCTGACAGTTTATTACCCATTAACTACACAAAGTCCAATGGTAAACAAAAGAATGCAGAGCACCCAGTTCCAGATTCTGAGCAACCAGAATCTAAGCTTTTAAAGGAATTTCAAGAAAGTCCAGTAAAGAAGCAGAGCCGAAGCAGGGTGAAATTGGCAGCCAACTTCTCCTTTGCACCTGTTACGAAACTGTAACAATATGTCTGCAGTTCTTCACTTTGACACATGAGTTCCAGCATATTCTTCTGCTAAACCTTTCCAAGCTGTAGACTATTACATTTGGTCCTATACCTTTCTATTTAATATGCTACTTCAAAAGTTTTTATTTTTAAAATAAGGTATAATAATGATCTTGCTCTACAGGTTTTGGAAAAAGTAACCTGTGAAAAACGAATTACATTTTTATTTCCCCAAAGCCTCATTATAAATGTTATCCCAAATTGTAGTGCAATTTTTGTACTGAAGAATGTTTACAGCCATCTTTTCAGACACTTGCTCTTCAGGCATGATCCTTCTGCAAGGCATCTAGTTAATTTTTCTTGCCTTTTTACACGGTTCAACATATTTTATAATATGGATAAAATCCCTAAATTTGAGATGCTATTTTTTCCATTACTCCCATGCATGGCACTCAAGGGAATAGAGTTACTTGGGACAATGAATTGAACTTTTTGATTGTAGAATTTTAGTAAACATTATGTTGTGTACATGTCTATAATTGTTTTTTCAGGTGACTTGTAAGAACTTTGGATTCCTTCCCCCCTGCCCTATAAAGAGAGGTTTAGATTGAGGGTCTGATTGTCCAGTTCTGTTTGCAGTGGCAATAATTGAGGAGTTGGCTTTTGTTTGCATGTAAAAACAGTCATGTCCTTCCATATGAGGCCACTTGCGTTTGGTTGCTTTGTAATGCAGTTTAGAAAGTCAAATGGATTTTTAGTTGCTTTGCATCAAGATAATAGTGACTAACATGTCCCGTGACAAGAATGAAACTTAACGTAATGAAAAGTTTCTCAGTTCCTATCACTGATATGCATTAACTGCATATATCATGGATGAAGGAGTTGTAGATTGGTTATCTTTTGCAGATGTTGCCATTTCCACTGAAAAGGGAAGGTTTCGCTTTGTTAACCTTGAATTGGATTCTTTTTTTAAGATATGATAGTGGCTGTAATGCTTTTGGTGGCTTAATATTTTTTTTGTCTTTTTAACGGTCTGTAAATGTTTTTAGTCAGATTGTTCCATGGGTTTTTGAAACCTTTGTCAGTTTAGAAAGTGGTTTTTGGAAAAAGGCCACACTTTAAAGAAAGCTGATGGTATTGTTTGATGAATAGTATCAGAAGGCCTCAGACTCCTTCTAAGCTAACCTGGCTTTTACAATGGGTTGTATCTGCCAGATGGGTGATGGTTCCTTGTAGAGCCTCTCGGCAAAGGTTCTATGCTTTATATTGGGTTCTTTGCAATGTACTTGAAAAAGAAGGAAAACTCAGAATCCATAGCCATCTAAATCAAAATGCTTTTACAAAATGGCTATAATGTTATTTTACCTTCTCGTTTTGCACAAGAATCTTTTAACTGTGGCTATTCTCAGCAGAAAGTTGTAGTTACTGGGTAGATGTATGTGGTTTTTTTTTTTTTTTTTTTTTGTTTTCCTTTCCTTTTCCTCTGCACTTCTTAGCTTGAGTCGTTGCTAAAGGCATTTCCACTAGTCACATTTGGTGGCGGTTCAAAACATGAAGTCCAGATAAGTGTGTGTTTTTTTTTTTTTAAAAACTGTTTTTAAATACTATATAGTGTGTAAGCAGCCAGTTTAACCTTGTGCATAGATTTTTTTTTTTTTTTTTTTTTATTTACATCAGGTGAACACAAATTGTAGGGAGATACCTGTAATCCTTTATTTTCATACAAGTCGCCTGAAACACTCTGGTATCATGGTTAAAAAGTAAAAAAAAAGTGGGAAGAAAAGTAATCTCATGCAATCACAGCTGTCCATTTTCTAGTGCCTGTAAAAGGAAAAAGTTTTTAACAAGCATTCTTTGCAGCATAGAGTTCATTTTATGCTTGCGAAGAAAACTGGTATGGATTTTTTTCATAAAATTCTTTGTGAGCTGAATTGTTTGTTATGTCAACATGCATACTACAGTATGAATTTCAAGTTTTTTCAATTTAAACTTTTGCATTAAATACATTATGAGGCTGAATAAAACTTTATTTGTAACAACATTTACTTTGTGTAAAAAAAAAAAAAAAAAAGAATAAGTAAAAAATATATATTTATCCCTTTTGTGGAGGCAATTTAAGCTGTCGGGGCTTAAATGAATGCACTGTTTTTGTGTAAGTTCTTTTCTTAAGTCTCAATAAGTCACTTTATGATTTGGGACCAAATTCTTGTGTGTCAATAAACTTTAAACTGCAAGCATCCTAATGTGTGTCTGTTAAGAAGTTTTTTTATATCAGTAGACAGGACCATGAATATATAGATCAGCCGATGGTATAAGTATGTGTGTGTGTGTGTGTGTGTGTATATATATATATATATATATATATATATATATATATATATATATATATATATATATATATATATATATATATATATATATATATATATATATATATATATATATATGAAATATTCATTCAAATTACGAGGACACCCAAGAACAGCCCTGCGAGTTTATTCAAGATGGCAGCAAACCATGTTGGTGCAGGAGGGCTTCGTACATCGAGTTCATAGCATGAAACAAAACATCTGCTTGCTTGTGGGTTCCCTAAAACACAGGCAGCATTTGTAGCTTTTAGTGTTCAGTTTGGCAGTCTCTGACACAGGTCCACTGTATCATTTGACGAAACATGGGGTGGGTCTACATGATGTCATCATGCCTGGAAGTCCGAGGTTGGCCGTTTTACATGTGTTTTCTCCTGATGTTTATCCTCAAGGGGGCAATGTTTTAGAAGAGTTTAAAAGGGCTCTGGATTCGGTGCACTTTATTTGTTAGGGGCATTTCATTCTTTGAGTTACTAAAGCCAAGAGTTTGGGAATAATACATGGAGAGGTTTTCTTTTCTGTTTTGCTAAATGGGCTGGATTGTGAGTGGATGGTGGCCAGGTTTTGACACTCCTGGTGGATTGCTGCAATACATTGACCAAGTTTTGGGAATGCGCATGGTGACTTTACCTGAGTATAGGTCACATCCTAGAGCAGGGATGTCAAACTGGAGGCCCTCCAGCTGTTGCTGAACTACAAGTCCCATCATGAGTCTGCTTTTGGGAGTCATGTTTGTAACTTTCAGCCTTGCAATGCCTCATTGGATTTGTAGTTTTGCCACGGCTGGAGGGCTGCTAGTTTGACACCTGTGTCCTAGAGGTAAAAGGCAGCAGTGAAAGGTGGTGGGACATGGCGGTGGAGCGCGTTTTTAATTCTGTATTAAAGCACATGTGGACAGACACATATGAGATTTCACTGACATTTAAAGGATAAATTCACCTTTTCTGACAGAATTTCACTTTTCATAATGGAAGCGTTTGCCAATGCCATTCCCAATGTGCTTTTCTCACTTAGATCCGTCGCAGGAGGTTTAGAATCTTGTCTCTAATTTTGTATCTTTTGAATAGATTTTCAGATTCCATCACTTCCTGTAGCTTGTATCCACATTCACTTCCTGTTGGGTCATCTCCCAGAAGCTTTCTCTTCCGTGTTACATCACAGAAGAGGGGGTGATGGGGTGTGTTCACCACTCTGGACCACACCTCCCCCATTACAGTACCATTTTCTACCTACTTCCTTTACAATCTGATTGTACAATCTCCTTTAGATCTCCCATCAGCTATGTAGTACAAGGGCCTGTCTGATTTGATACAAATTGAATGGATTGTTCAGGTGTGTCTTTATATTTTATAAGTCTGGTAAATCTAAAGAAAATAGTAAAGAGATTGTACAATCAGATTGCAAAGTGTATGGCCATCTTTATACAATACATAGGAGGGAGTGGAGGTAGACTCTGTTGTCAGGCCTTGTTCACATCTCCACATAGCAAAGACTCGCATTCCCGCATGAGTTTGTTTTGGAGCATTTTTTTCTCGTGACGCATGGAATAGCCCATTCACGACAATCGCTCCAGCACAATTTTTGGAGCAGTGTATGGTGTTACCGCAGTTTTTGGTGCGTTTGCGGCACTTGAAGAGCCTTTAACATGTAATGACAACACAAACACGATGCAAATTTGCAACATTTCTGAAACACATGACAAAGCGCACATTTTCTGTTAAGTTTGGCATGCGTTTGTAAACAGCTGTTAATGGAGCCCCATTGTTCTTGTGTAAACGCACCAATTTCACTTTCAGGACCCAGTCACACCTAGAGTAGCGGGTGCGCATGTTTTTTGGCTTGTTTTTCCAGTGACACACAAGGCAGACCATTTATTAAAATGGGCTGCACTACACATGGCAAAGTAGCTTGTGGGACATTTTGTTTCTTACTGCATTTGTCACCCCTGTTTTTTCATGTGGCAAAATGTGTTTGTTTCTGTGTTTTGAGGCACCGTTAACAATGAACAACACCTGAAAGCACAACTAGGTAGATTTAGGTGCATAAATGTGGCCATACACTGTACAGAGATTGGTCAATCAAATTGTATAATCTCCTTTTAGATTTACAAAACCTATATAATAGGAGGACACACACCATCTATCCAATCATTCTGTATCCAATCAGGCATGTTTTCTCAGGGAACTTGACATGCACCCTGAGCCCATCTAAAGGGGCGCTGGGAAGCCAGACAATTGCACAGCTGAAGGAATGCTGGGGGTGCTGTGAAAACGTAGTTGATGGGTAAAGGTGTGCTAATGAGGTCATCTGGTAAACTCCTTCCTGTGTAGTACTGGCTAGTTTATCTTGTCTGTATACCAGGGAGTTTCTGGAGTGATCTGCAAAATATAGCCATGGATGCGCGGTAGGCCTGGTTTTCAAAATCAAAGAAAACTTGTATTTTTGTGCAACAGAGGCAGGGTGGATTTGATTTAAATCCCTAGCAAAAAGGCTTGATTTAAATCAACTCTGTTTAAATCATAATCATTTTTAAAGAGCAACTATCATCCCTTTTCTGCAGCGGCTCCTCCTCTGACCTGCTGTTGACTCACTGACAGTCCTATTCATTTTAATGGGACGGCTGGGGATGCAGCAGTGACACCACAAGGTGAGGGACATGGCGGCAGCAGTTGAGTGGGTGCCTGCTAACAGGCGCTGTCATGATGGGTCTGAAATAACAGGTACTCTTTAAATGTAAGGACTTATTCTTGCTGGTAGTTAGAATCTTTAACCGCTTTCCGACCGGACTATTTTGCAGCCTTAAGACCAGAGGACTTTCTCCAGTCGCCTTTCAGGACAACCCTGGAGAGAGCGCAGCTCAGCCCACTTTGAGGAATCAATTGCACTTTTTCTTTAAAGCTCCTCCTCTTCCACCATGTCCTCAGTTATTGTGTTTCCTCCGCCATGGATGGAAGCACTTGTGGGAACCAGGGCTGCGTTCTCTCCAGGAGGAGGGGGGGTAGGCCTACCTTAAGCATCCTGGAAAGGCTGCTGCAAAGACCATCCTAGCCCCCCCCTAGTACGAGCGGGGGGGGGTTCCGGAGTCCCCGACCTTCTGCAGCTCACGGGAGCGGTGGCCGGCAGGGAGTCGAGGCGTCTGTACCCGGAAGCCGCAGGTTTGAATTTCACGCGCCGCGCGGTATAGTTTCCGGGTAGTCACCTGGCGGGCGGATGATGCGGCGGCCAGTGACGCGGCTTCCTGTGCGGGCGGGGCGACTGTGGTTCCGGTCGCCTGGAACGCAAGGGTCAGGGGGCGGGTCTACAGGCCGGTACTTCCGCTTCCGGCGTGCGTAGTGACGCTGAGCCCGGGAAATTTAAAAAGCGGCTGTTTTCATTCATTCGCCCCGCTGCGCTTTCTGCAATGATGGAGGAAAGATCTGCAGCAGTGGTGGAGACAGGCACCCCAAGCACCGGTCAGGCCCAGGTAAGAGGGGTACAAAGGTACTCTTAATTCTTTACCTTATGGGCTGTTTCTTTTTCTGTGGTCACTTGTTTCATTCCTCCCTGAGGGGGGTCCTGTCACTACAGGGTCAGAGGTTACTTCCCTAGGACCTGTAGTTTGGTGGTTGCTGCACTCAGGTGGTTTCTTTATTGCTGGTGGTGGTATGTCTAGCATCCAGGTGTGGTAGTAAGACAAACTTTTGTTTTTTATCTCTAGGAAACGGTTTCAAAAGTAAAAAGAGCAAATCCCCCAGGTCAAAAGAGATGCCCTGTGTGCAAGAACCCCTTAAGAGAATCCTGGCAGAAGACATTATGTAGGTCTTGTATCAAGGAGCTAGTGGAGGAGGAGTCCTCTCAGCAGTATGGCGAGCTGTTTTCGTCAGTGCGAGAGATAGCAAGCTCGCTAAGCTCCATCAAGACTTTGTTGGTTCACAACCCAGCAGGTCAGGGCGGTAGCCAGCAACCACCATCAAGTCCCCAAGCATCTACTTCCAGGCAGAGGGAGGTGGCAGACTCGGAGGACGAAGGGGCAAGTACTCTCCCTTCCCTCAGAGATTCAGAGGAGGAGGTAGAAGAGGAGGATGACAGCCGTGGTTCCAGGTACAAGCTGTCTTTAGAGGAGGTAGATGACCTCCTAAGGGCTATCTATACGACCCTGGACATCCAGGAGGAAAAGGTCCAGTTGTCTGTACACGACAAAATGTACCAGGGGCTGGATAAGGTCAAATCCAGGGTTTTCCCTGTCCACAGGGTGTTGTCAGACACGGTTAAAAAAGAATGGAAGGACCCAGAGAGGGGTCCTTTCCCTTCTAAGAGCCAGAAAAGACGCTTTCCCTTTGACGAAAAAGAGTCAGGGGTGTGGAACAAAAAAAACACGTGTGGACGCAGCCTTTTCACAGGTATCGCGTAGGACAGACTTGGCCTTTGAGGACATGGGGGTACTCAAAGATGCCATGGATAAAAGAGCAGATACTCTTTTAAAAAGAGCTTGGGATTCTGCGTCGGCCAGCCTCAAACCAGCTATGGCTTCCACGGTGGTGGCTAGGAATTTGGAGTGCTGGATAGAAAAATTGCAGAGCCACGTGGAAGCAGGCACACCTCGTAAGGATTTAGTGGAATCCTTTCCACTAATCCTTAGAGCGGTAAAATATATGGCTGATGCCTCTGCTGAGTCCATTAAGTTGGCAGCCAGATCAGCGGCCCTGGTGAATTCCGTCAGGAGAGCTGTTTGGCTTAAAACGTGGTCAGGTGACACAGCCTCCAAAGTTAGGTTGTGTGGGCTGCCCTTTTCAGGGGATCTGCTGTTCGGGCCAGAACTGGAAACAGTTCTCGACAGAACAGCAGACAAAAAGAAGGCCTTTCCGGCCAAGAAAAAACAGACAGGCAAAAGGTATTTTCATCCTGTTCAACAGTCCCGTAAGGGTGGGGAGGACAGCAAAAGTCGCTGGAACCCTCAGAAGGGTAGAGGTAAAGGAGGAATTTTGTTTAAAACCCCCTCCAGTCAACCCCCCAAAGATAAGTGACTACTCTGCTCCGGTTGGAGGAAGGTTGTCCGCCTTCCTTCCACAGTGGAGCCAATGTTCCTCAAGTCAGTTCGTGAGGAACATTGTGGAGCAGGGATACAGCCTGGAGTTTTCCAACATTCCCCCAAGCAGATTTTACATCACGGCCCTTCCAAGGGACCAAGACAAAGCCATGAGGAGCCTTTTGGAGGATCTGATACAACAGGAGGTGATTGTCCAGGTTCCAAAGGACCAGGAAGGCCATGGGTTCTATTCACACATCTTCCTTGTGAAAAAACCCTCAGGCAAATATCGATTGATACTGAATCTGAAAATCCTGAATCAGTCAATACGATACAAGCACTTCCGCATGGATACAATCCATACAATAACAAGGTTGTTATCCAAGAACTGCTTCATGGCCTCCCTGGATCTGAGGGACGCCTATCTACATGTCCCGATCGCTCAATCCTCCCAAAGGTTCCTCAGGTTAGCAGTGAATCTAGGGTCATCAATCTGGCACCTACAGTTCAGGGCCTTGCCGTTCGGGCTGTCGTCCTCCCCCCAGGATCTTCACCAAGGTCATGGCGGAAGCCCTGGAACCACTGAGATTGAGGGGAATCTCGGTGGTCCCATATCTGGACGATCTCCTATTTTTTGCGGACTCCAGGGAACAGTTGCTGTCAAATCTTCAGATGGCACAGGCTCACCTCGAGGACTTAAAATGGCTTCTCAATCTGGAGAAATCGAACCTAGTTCCAAGCCAGGAAGTAGTTTTTCTAGGGTACACAATCAATTCTACCCTGCAAAAAGTTTTTCTTCCGCAAGAAAAAGTGGAAAAAATCCTGATTGCAGTAAAACAAATGCAGACGAATCAGGTGGTTTCAGTCCGTTCAGCCATGAGGGTGTTAGGTCTCCTTACAGCCTCCATCCCAGCTATCCAGTGGGCCCGGTTCCATTCCAGACCTCTTCAGGCAGAGATCCTGCAGGTCTGGTCTCATCAGGTTCCACTAGAAAAGAAGTTCAGCCTCACCTCAAAAGTAAAACGGGCTCTGTGGTGGTGGCGAAACACAGCCAATCTCACAAAGGGCCTTCCCTGGTTCTGGCCGCTAGACAAGCGCCTGACGACGGACGCGAGTGCCTGGGGTTGGGGAGCCCACCTAGACGGGCTGACGGTCCAAGGGACTTGGTCCAAGGCAGAGTCTCGGAGATCTTCGAATTGGAGAGAACTCAAGGCTGTGTCGCTGACCCTTCGGGCTTTTCAGCACGTAGTAGAGGGGCAGCATGTTCAGATCTTGTCGGACAATATGACAACAGTAGCATATGTCCTAAAACAAGGGGGGACCAGGAGCAGGGGTCTCATGGAGTTAGACAGGCAACTATTCGCATGGGCAGAAAAAAAGCGTGGCCTCCCTCTCAGCAGTCCACCTAAAGGGCTCTCTGAATCTCTGGGCAGATCTTCTCAGCAGGAAGAGACTGGTGGAAGCAGAATGGTGCTTAAATCAGGAAGTCTTCCTGATGATCGTCGGTACTTGGGGCTTCCCCCAGGTGGACCTGTTTGCGAATCAGCAAAACTGCAAGGTCCAAAAATACTTTTCTCTTCACCGGGAAGATCAGGCCATAGGTTTAGACGCACTAGCCTATCCTTGGCATTACTGTCTGTGCTATGCCTTTCCCCCCTTTCCTCTAATACCGGTGGTCCTGAGGAAGTTCAGGGAAGAGAGGACCAGCATGATTCTCATCACGCCCTTCTGGCCAAAAAGACCCTGGTTCTCGGCTCTTCCAAATCTAGCCACAGAACCCCTGTGGAGGCTACCAGTCAGGCAGGACCTTCTGACGCAAGGGTCAGTGGTCCATCCAGAGGCAGGCAGGCTGCAGTTAACCGCCTGGTTTCTGAAGAGGACCTCTTGAGAGCTAAGGGTTTGTCTGAGGGACTAGTAAGGACTTTACTCTCAAGTAGGAAGGAAGTGACTCGGGCCATCTACCTTAAAGTCTGGAAGAAGTACAACTCATATTGTACTCTTAGGGGGTTCCAGGTGAAAAGTACTAGTTCAGTACTGGAATTTCTCCATGAAGGAATGGAGAAAGGTTTGGCAGCCAGCACCCTGAAAACTCAGGTGGCGGCCCTTTCTGTTTATTTAGAAAAAACCCTTTCCAGGGAAGCTTTAATTTCCAGGTTTTTTAGGGCAATGGCACGGAATAGGCCAGTTCCCCTTAGGAATTTTCCCAGTTGGGATTTATCCATAGTCCTACAAGGTTTAACGGGGGCTCCGTTTGAACCTCTTAAGGATTCTTGTTTAAAAAATTTAGTTTTAAAAACATTTTTCTTAGTAGCCATTACGTCAGCTAGACGAGTGAGCGAGTTGCAGGCTCTGGCAGTTACAGAGCCTTTCCTAAAGATTTTTCCTGATAGGATAGTGCTGCAGATAGACCCAGCTTTTCTTCCCAAGGTATCTTCAGAGTTCCATCGTACCCAACAAATAGTGTTGCCTACCTTTTCCTCCAACCCTACCAACACAGGGGAGGAGGCCTTTCATACCTTAGATGTAAGGAGGTGTCTTCTCCATTTTCTGGCAGTTACCAGGGAATTCAGAAAGACGAATGCTCTGTTTGTAGTCTTTTCAGGTCCTAGAAAAGGGGAAAAAGCCTCTAAGAGTACTTTAGGTAGGTGGCTTAGAGAGGCAATTTCGGAGGCCTACAAAGCTAGAGGAGAATCTCCTCCCTCCGGAATTGCTGCCCATTCCACTAGGGCAACAGCAGTGTCTTGGGCCGAGAGGGCCGGTGCTACGCCTGACCAGATCTACAAGGCGGCCACATGGTCAAGTTACTCAACTTTCCTTCGGCACTACAGACTGGACTTGCTGTCAGCTGCGGATCAAGCCTTCGGCAGGAAGGTACTGCAGGCAGTGGTCCCACCCTAGGGTAAGCTTCTCGTTTATCCTCTCCAGGGTTGTCCTGAAAGGCGACTGGAGAAAATACTTAGTTAGACTTACCGGTGACGGTATTTCTAAGAGCCTTTCAGGACAACGCCTAGTTCCCTCCCTTGTGTTTCTATGTTTGAGATGATACAAGTATCTGTCATGGTTTGTTTGTGTTCTCTGTGCTTTATCTTCCAGTTTGCCGGAGGTAACAATAACTGAGGCTATGGTGGAAGAGGAGGAGCTTTAAAGAAAAAGTGCAAGTGTTTCCTCAAAGTGGGCGGAGCTGCGCTCTCTCCAGAGTTGTCCTGAAAGGCTCTTAGAAATACCGTCACCGGTAAGTCTAACTAGGTATTTTTTACAATTTGGCACTGCACTGGTTTAACTGGTTATTGCGCGGTCATGCAATGTTGTACCCAAACAAAATTTACGTCCTTTTTTTTCCCCACAAATAGAGCTTTCTTTTGATGGCATTTGATTGCCTCTGCGATTTTTGATTTTTTGCGATATAAATTGAAAGACTGAAAATTTTGAAAAAAAATTATATTTTCTACTTTTTGTTATAAGAAAAATCCAATAAACTCAATTTTAGTCATACATTTAAGCCAAAATGTATTCAGCCACATGTCTTTGGTAAAAAAAAGTCAATAAGCATATATATTTATTGGTTTACATTTTCTGGAATTTACGCAGCTTTTAGTTTGACTATCATTTCCTGAGGTGCTAAAATGGCAGGGCAGTACAAAAGCCCCCCCCCCCCCCCAAATGACCCCATTTTGTAAAGTAGACACCCTAAGGAAATTGCTAAGAGGCATGTTGAGCCCTTGAATATTTTATTTTTTTGTCCCAAGTGATTGACAAAAAAAAAAGTTGTCACTAAATGATATATTGCTCACACATGCCATGGTTATATGTGGAATTGCACCCCAAAATACATTTTGCTTCTTCTGAGTATGGGGATACCACGTGTGTGGGACTTGTTGGGAGCCTAGCAACGTACGAGGCCCCCGAAAACCAAGCACCGCCTTCAGGATTTCGAAGGGCGTAAATTTTTGATTTCACTCCTCACTACCCATCACAGTTTTGAAGGCCATAAAAT
This sequence comes from Lithobates sylvaticus, assembly GCA_028564925.1. NCBI lineage: Eukaryota > Metazoa > Chordata > Amphibia > Anura > Ranidae > Lithobates > Lithobates sylvaticus. The sequence goes on along the minus strand of CM053031.1, from coordinate 189,644,725 downwards.
GCCAAGATGGCACAAAACCCAGCCAAATGACCCCATTTTGGAAAGTAGACATCCCCAAGCTATTTGCTGAGAGGCATGTTGAGTCCATGGAATATTTTAAATTTTGCCACAAGTTGCGGAAAAATTACAAACTTTTTTTTTTTTTGCACAAAGTTGTCACTAAATTATATATTGCTCACACATGCCATGGGCATATGTGGAATTACACCCCAAAATAAATTCTGCTGCTTCTCCTGAGTACGGGGATACCACATGTGTGGGACTTTTTGGGAGCCTAGCTGCGTACGGGGCCCTGAAAACCAATCACCTCCTTCAGGAATTCTAAGGGCGTAGATTTTTGATTTCACTCCTCACCACCTATCACAGTTTTGAAGGCCATATGACAAGATGGCACAAAATCCCCCCAAATGACCCCATTTTGGAAAGCAGACACCCCAAGCTAGTTGCTGAGAGATATGGTGAGTATTTTGCAGATCTCGCTTTTTGTCACAGTTTTGAAAATTGAAAAAAGGAAAAAAAAATGTTTCCTTTTCTTTCTTCATTTTCAAAAACAAATGAGAGCTGCAAAATACTCACCATGCCTCTCAGCAAATAGCTTGGGGTGTCTACTTTCCAAAATGGGGTAATTTGGGGGGGGGGGGGTTGAACTGTCCTGTCATTTTATGCACAACATTTAGAAGCTTATGTCACACATCACCCACTCTTCTAACCACTTGAAGACAGCCCTTTCTGACATTTTCACGTTTACGTGAAAAAATAATTTTGTTTTGCAAGAAAATTACTTTGAACCCCCAAACATTATATATATTTTTTAAAGCAAAGGCCCTACTGATTAAAATGGTGGGTGTTTCATTTTTTTCTCACTCATTATTTGTGCAGCGATTTTTCAAACGCATTATTTTTCAGAAAAACACACTTTTTTAAAAAATTTAATGCACTAAAAAAACACTATTACCCAAATGTTTGATGAAATAAAAAAGATGATCTTAGGCCGAGTACATGGATACCAAACACGACATGCTTTAAAATTGCACAGAAACGTGCAGCTGCGACAAACTACATACATTTTTAAAAGCATTTTAAACGCCTTTACAGGTTACCACTTAAGATTTACGGAGGCGGTCTACTGCTAAAATGACTGCCCTCGATCTGACCTTCGCGGTGATACCTCACATGCATGGTGCAATTGCTGTTTACATATGACGCCAGACCGACGCATGCGTTCGCCTTTGGGTGCTTTTTTTTATAATTTTTTTGCTTTTTTTTTTTTTTTTTTTTAAACTGTTCCTTTTAGTTATATATTTTTTTATCATTTTATTATCTCAGGGAATGTAAATATCCCCTATGATAGCAATAGGTAGTAACAGGTATTCTTTTTTGGAAAAAATTGGGGTCTATTAGACCCTAGATCTCTCCTCTGCCCTCAAAGCATCTGACCACACCAAGATTGGTGTGATAAAATGCTTTCCCAATTTCCCAATGGCGCTGTTTATATCTGGCGAAATCGAAGTCATGAAATGCTCGTAGCTTCCAGTTTCTTAGGCCATAGAGATGATTCGAGTCGTTCTGGTCTCTGATCAGCTCTATGGTCAGCTATCTGAACCACCGGCTGCATTCTCAGGTTCCCTGTTGGGACAGGAGAGCCAGAGAAAACCATGGAAGACAGTGGGAGGGGGGGGACATTCCCTCCCACTGCTTGTAAAAGCAGTCTAGAGGCTAATTAGCCACTAGGATTGCTTTTACATGAAAGCCGACCGCTGGCTGAAAACAATACCAAGATGATACCTAAACCCACCGGGATCATTCTGGTATAACGACTCAAAGTCCTGCAACATGCCAGTACGTTGCTGGTCCTTGTTTGGCATATATTGTAATCTTTTATTTTATTTTTATTTTTTTCATGCAGCCTGTGGGCTGAACGAAAAAGTGATTGATCGGTGGGTATGCCCACCATTAGAATACCTCCCTTCATCGACCCACTTCTAATGATGGGCATACATGCACCATTTTGTTTTTAACTTTGGTGGTGAAATCACCTCCAACAGCGATGGAGTCACGGCTTTATGTATCATGGGAGCAAACGCTGTTGCTGTCGAGATAAATAAATCCACGCTGCAGCTGAATGGCGTACCTGCTAACCAAATGATGGTTAACAAAAAAACAAAGTAACATTACAGTATAACAGTAAGACTTACCATACCTGCAAAGCAAATACTAAAAAAATACTATGGGCAGGGCGGAGGGGCTAAACGCAGCTGCTAGCAGGTATCTGGGCTGATCCTGCTAACACTGCATTTTTAAGAACCTTAAACTGCTGGGGACGTTAGTATAGATCTGATATTGATCTGTTCAGATACTATACCCCTAAGCGAGGTGTATGCTGCGTGCGTGGGTGTTAGCGATACTGGCACTAACCTGACGCTGCCTGGGGCGACGCATACCTTATCTGACCCTAAAATCTTACTTTTATCACCCGCTGGGCGATCAGGGGGTTAAACCTTTATTGGGTAATAAACGAACTGACCAGTGTCGCCCGTAACGGTTATACGGTGATCACTGGTGAAAGTGTCAACTAGGGGGTTAAAACCTTTTATTAGGTAGTATTTGGGGGTCCCTGACGCTATAAAACGATGTGGCGAACCTAAATACCTACCTCCCTAACTGGTGTCACCTGTGACACTACTACAGCGATCAGAAAAATGATTGCTTGGTGATGGGGGTGATCACGGGGGTTAAACCTTTATTAGGGGGGTTCCTAGACCTAAAGGGGGCTAAATCTAACTTCCCTAACAGTTATTACAGTCACAATGCACCAATGCAGTAAACAGTAAAAAAAAAAAAACTGCTATTGGTGACACTGTGACAGGGGGGTGATCTGGGGGGTGAAAAGTGTGCCTAGAGTGTTCTACTGTTAGTGTAGTGTTTGTGCAGACTTACTTGATGTCGTCTTTCCTCGGTGCTGGAGCGAAAAGACCGACACGAGGATAGATGACATCACTTCCTCTAGCTCTGTTTATATTAGAGCCAGAGGAAGATTTTCATTCGCCGGGAGCGATCACATTCCTGGCCTCCCCCTCATCTCCGATCGCTCCGGGAACAAAGCTGACTGCCGCAGGCACGTACGCACATATGCCTGCCCGTGCCTTTCTGCCAACGTATGTCGTTGTGCGGTGGTAGGCAAGTGGTTAATATTTGCAAACAAAATGAAGGTTTTCTATTATCAGATTTGAAATGCATTTTTTTTTTTTTTTTTATCCTTCAAAGGAGATCTACACTTCTAAAGAAGATTCAAGTTGTGATCTTGATAAAGGACTTGATAATGTGATGTTATATGAATTGATCACTTTCAGTTATTGCATTTGGTAATGCATTACTTGTTTCAGCTTATATATATATATATATATATATATATATATATATATATAATGAAAAATAGGGGTATGGGAATAGTAAGTATGCTAATCTGCCAGCATCTTATATCTAATTTATAAAAGAAAACTGCAACAAAGGTGCATGAAAGGCATGCCCCCTTACATTTTAAAGGGCAGAGAAAAGAAAAAAGTAGTAAAAGTAAATATAGTATAAAATGCACCAAAATGCCAAATTTTATTTATGTACAAAAAACATAATTTATGGAAAATAATCATAGTTCAATTTAGAAAAAAAAAACTATATTTCAATGAGTTAGATTTTGAAACATACAATGTGTGTAACTCAAAGCAAACAATCCCAACAATTTTTCTGAAATATAGATGCATATATATGTATAATATATAGTAATAGTATTGACATAATAGCATAATAGTTGCTTCCACTCATACGCTGACGACACCTAATTATATTTTCGGATCACCGGACAAAAAGACCATCATCAGCAATTAGAAAAATGCCTCACCCTGATAGACGACTGGATGACACTTAACGAATCGAAAACAGAACTTCTTATTCTACACGCAAACCAAAACTCCCAAACCAAGATCGATTGGACACCTCCCACCATCTTTGGACAGACAATCTCCCCAAGGGCCAAGGTCAAGAGTCTCTGAGTCATTTTTGACTCAGAAATGTCAATGGATGCACAAATAGGAGCAGTAGTGAGTGGTTCTCACCATCTGCTCCGCTTGCTACGCAGACTCATCCCCTTCATTCCAAAGGAAGACAAAGCAGTGGTGGTTGGAACAGTCATTAATTCACGACTTGACTACGCAAATTCCCTTTACATAGGATTACCCCAATATCAACTTGCACGCTTACAACTCATCCAAAACACGGCGGCAAGGCTGATAACAGGAAAAAAACCCTGGGAATCCATCTCCCCTTCCCTGAGAAACCTACATTGGCTAAACGTAAAAAATCGGGTCACATTCAAGACCCTCTGCCTCACCCACAAATGAGCCCATGGAGACGCACCACAATACCTTTTGCGAGAAGATAACACACTACACACCCAATCGCAGTCTTCGATCGTCTAACCAAAACCTCCTCCTCATTCCCAAATCCCGCTACAAAGCAAAAGGGAGATTCGCTGTTCAAGGACCATGGCTATGGAACGCTCTACCAACCAACATCCGCATGGAAGAAAACCATCAGGCATTCAGGAAAAAACTCAAGACCTACCTCTTCTAAGAAGGATGACAACAAGGCACCAATACAGCGCCTTGAGACGATTCAGTTCGCATTGTAGCACTATACAAATCATTCATTCATTCATAAGAAAGACCTCAAAATACAGTCTGTAACTTATTTTTGCCATTATATAAAGTATCAAGGTACAGAATACTCGCACACCTGAACTCATTACATAGAAAGGGAAAAATACAAGCTGGCTGTGATTTTCCACATAAAATAGCCACAGGCCGTCCATAAGCCAGTTCACCAAGGCACTTTCACACAAGACGCCCAGCAGGAGTCAATTTAAATACCACTATGAAGGCAAATATAATAAAATAGTATTTTAGCCTAGACCAGGCATATGCATATAAAAAAAGTTAAGGAAAGCTATAGCAGGCATACACATGTGTGCCTTTTAACCGCTTAAGGACCGCCTCCTGCACATATACGTCGGCAGAATGGCATAGCTGAGCACATCAACGTACAGGTATGTTGTCCTTTAAGAGCCCAGCCGTGGGTCACACGCCGGCGCACTTGCAACCCGGCCCTGAGCTCCGTGGCCGTGGGACCAGCGGACCCGGTCGCCGCTGGTGTCCCGCGATCGCGTCACAGAGCTGAAGAACGGAGAGAGGTATGTGTAAACAAACCTCTCCCCATGCTTCCTAGTGACACTGTCACTGATTGTCTGTTCCCTGTCATAGGGAAAGATGATCAGTGACGTTACATGCCAAGCCACGCCCCCTACAGTAAGAAAACACACACAGGGCTCACTTAACCCTTCCCCGCCCCCTAGTGGTTAACTCCTTCACTGCCAGTGTCATTTACACAGGAATCAGTTCATTTAAATAGCACTGATTGCTGTATAAATGACAATGGTCCCAAAAATGTCCGATGTGTCCGCCATATTGTCACAGTCACATTAAAAATTGCTGATCGCCGCCATTACTAGTAAAAAAAAAATATTAATAAAAATGCTATAAAACTATCCCCTATTTTGTAAACGCTATAACTTTTGCGCAAACCAATCAATCGCTAATTGCGATTCTTTTTTTTTTTTTTAATTTTGTTTTTTTACCAAAAATATGTAGAAGAATACGTATCTGCCTAAACTGAGGAAAAAAAAATTTTTTATATATCGCTCTATTTTTGTTTATAGCGCAAAAAATAAAAACCGCAAAGGTGATCAAATGCCACTAAAAGAAAGCTCTATTTGTGGGAAAAAAAAGGACGCCAATTTTGTTTGGGAGCCACGTCGCACGACCGCACAATTGTCGCACGACTGCAAATTGGACCGGGGCTTAAGTGGTTAATATATGGCACACAAGAGCCACATTACATAGTATTTACCTTGGGGTGAGGAGCTGGACAAGTTGCTGACATCCCAATGACAGCCAGTGAACTGACACTGACCGTTTGGGTGTGAGCACAGCTGTATAGAATACAGCTGATTGCGGCGAATAGGGTGTCTTTCTGACGGGGGGTCTTGTGGCGCGTCACTGGCGGGGAAGCGCCCGCCCCTTGTCATGGTGATGGCGGTGAGAGCGTGAACATGTCTCAGCCACAGCCCCTCGCTGCGCCAGGTGTCAGTACAAAGGCGGAGCGGCAAGGACGCTGAGGACCCCCTGTGGCAGTTTTTTTTTATATTTTTTGACCATAGGGGGTCCTTGCCGCTCTGCATTTGTACTGACATCCCGCGGTTAAGCTCCACCTGCGCAGCGAGGGGCTGTGGCTGAGACATTCTCTGTCCATTTCCCCTCGCTGCTGCAGCGGCTGGAGCATGTTCACGCTCTCGCCGCCGTCACCATGACAAGCGGCGAGGGCTGCCCAGCCGGAGACGCGTCACGAGGCCATGCCCTCTATGGCCGTGGCCGAGCGGTGCGCCCCCCCCCCCAATCAGAAAGACACCCTGTTCGCCGCAATCGGCTGTATTCTATACAGCTGTGCTGGCGATACAGGCATACCCATTGGTTGCTGTTCAGGCACCTGGGTATTTAAGTGCTCACACCCAGACAGTGAGTGTCAGTTCACTTGCCGTCATTGGGATGTCAGCAACTTGTCCAGCTCCTCACCCCAAGGTAAATACTATGCAATGTGGCTCTTGTGTGCCATATATTAAAATGGCACACATGTGTATGCCTGCTATAGATTTGCTTAAAACTTTTTTTTTATATGCATAAGCCTGGTCTAGGCTAAATTACTATTTTATTATATTTGCCTTCATAGTGGTATTTAAATTGACTCCTGCTGGGCGTCTTGTGTGAAAGTTCCTTGGTGGACTGGCTTATGGACTGCCTGTGGCTATTTTATGTGGAAAATCACAGCCAGCTTGTATTTTTCCTTTTCTATGTAAATGTATATGTGGAGTTCAGGTGTGTGAGTATTCTGTACCTTGATACTTTTATATAATGGAAAAAATAAGTTAGACTGTATTTTGAGGTCTTTCTTATGCTATTATGTCAATACTATATATTATACATATATATGCATCTATATTTCAGATAAATGAAAAATTACCCAATCATATAAAATACCCTGAAGAAGGAATGACACGTTTTCTCGATTTTCCGAAATATGTTGGGATGACTATATCAGCTATTAATCAACAATTGAACTTAATGTTTTGAGGTTATAGTTGGGATTGTAAGCTTTGGGTTACACACATTGTATGTTTCAAAATCTAACTCATTGAAATATATTTTTTTCTAAATTGAACTGTGATTATTTTCCATAAATTGTTTTTTGTACATAAATAAAATATGGCATTTCGGTGCATTTTATACTATATTTACTTTTACACTACTTTTTTCTTTTCTCTGTCCTTTAAAATCCAAGGGGGCATCCCTTTCCTGCACCTTTGTTGCTGTTTTATTTATATATAAAATATATATATATATATATATATATATATATATATATATATATATATATATATATAGTAACCTGGGGGACAGGTAGCAGGTACAAACCTCCCTGGGATGAGCAGTTGTTCAGGCACAGATGCCAAATCCAGTGAGGTAGTGACAAACAGTGCTGTGTTTATTTGTGTTATATACAAGTCTATATACAGGTGCTGTACAGTCTTCTAGAAAACGAATAAGAACAGAAATAGCAAAACAAAAATCCTAGCAGTGTCTCAGCTCTAACTATAATTCTTGGCGACTTCAACATTCCTGTCAATGTTAACAGCTTAACTTAACCTCTTCTTTTGACCTCACCTAATGGACACATACTTCCACCCACTCCAATGGTAATACCCTTGACCTTGTATTCTCCCATCTCTGCAATCCCTGCAACCTCACCAACACCCCCTTTCCTCTCTCTGATCACAACCTCATCAGTTTCACTGTATCCTTGCCTCCAACCACCCATCCCTCCAAGCAGCAAACACTTATTTGTAGGAACTTTCACCACTTTAACCCATCTCTTCTCTATTCTTCTACTGACCATCTATGACATAATCTCTCCCCTGTCCTGTCCTGACCTGGCCACCTCTGTCTACAACAGTTCACTCTCCATCACTAGATGCACTTGCTCCTCTAACCACATGCAGAATCAGGCCCCGACCATTACAACCATGGCAAACTGACAACACTAGAAATCTCAAGAGACATTGCCGTGCTCTTGAACGACTGTGGCGTAAAACCAAATGCCTGCAAGACTTCACCCTATATAAATCTGCCCTTCTAAAATACAATTCCTGCCTCCATGCTGCCAAACAAACCTACTTTTGTCTCTTATTAATACCTTGTCATCCAGTCCCCGTTGGCTCTTCTCAACCTTTAACTCTCTGCTTCGTCCCCCACCCCCTCTACCCACTAACTCACTCACTGCCCAAGAGATTGCCAATCACTTCAAAGACCAGATTGATGCAATTCGTGAGGATACCTCCACTGTGCGTACATATTCTCCACCCAACATACCTTGCCTAACAGCACATTCAACACTCTCCTCTTTTTTGAATTGGCTACTATTGAAGAGGTTACAAAACTTTTCTCAGATGCCCACCTAACCAATTGTGCATGGATCCTGTTCCCTCAAAACTATTACGGTCACCCTCTTCTTCTATCCTATGCTCCCTCACTCACATCTTCAATCTCTCCCTCTCTAGTGGCACCTTCCCCTCCCCTCTAAAACATGCGCAGATCACTCCCATACTTAAAAAGCCCTCCCTGGACCCCACCAACCTGAATAACTCGAGGCCCATCTCATTGCTCCCATTCTCCTCTAAACTTCTAGAGCACTTAGTCTACAACCGTCTTAGCTCCTACCTCAGTGAAAATAACCTTCTTGACCCCTTACAGTCTGGATTTCGCTCGCAGCACTCCAGAGAAACTGCCTTACTAAAACTCACTAACGATTTACTAACTGCCAAAACCAACAGCCAGTACTCCATACTCCTACTACTTGACCTCTCTGCAAAACTGACCTCTCTAAAAGTGAGCTATTAATATTCCCCCCCCCCCCCCCCCCGTGCCCCCCTCCATGACTTTTCTATCAAAATCAACAATGCAACCATCAGTCCCTCACCTTACGCCAGGGTACTCGGTGTAATCCTAGACTCGGACTTGTCATTTCAGCCTCAAGTCCAATCGTTGTCAAAAGTTTGTAGACTTCACCTCCGTAACATCTCTAAAATTCGCCCTTTTTTAACAAATGAAACCACCAAGCTCCTCATTCACTCCCTTGTTATCTCTCGCCTTGACTATTTCAACTCCCTTCTCATTAGCCTGCCTCTCCATAGGCTATCCCCTCTTCAGTCTATCATGAATGCTGCTGCCAGACTTATACACCTTACCAACCATTCTGTGTCTGCCAACCCTCTCCTCCAATCCCTACACTGGCTCCCGATCACCCAGCGAATTAAATTCAAAATACTAACCACAACTTACAAAGCCATCCACAACTCTGCCTTGAGCTACATCACCAATCTTGTCTCCAAACATGTCCCAAACCGTCCTCTCCACTCTTCTTAAGACCTCCTACTGTCAAGCTCTCTTGTTTCCTCCTCCCATGCGCTTCTCCAGGACTTCTCCAGAGCCTCTGCAATCCTCTGGAACTCGCTACCTCAACCTGTCCGGCTATCCCCTACTCTATCTACCTTCAGGCGATCCCTGAAAACTCAGGCTTCCCTGAAGAGATATCACGTCTCCAACTAATCTTTTGCCACTTCCATTAGCTCATTCCCCACAGTTACAACCTTTTGTACCACCTCCCCCACCCTATTAGATTGTAAGCTCTTCTGAGCAGGGCCCTCTTAATCCTCTTGTATTTTATTGTATTATAACTGTATTGTCTCCCTTTTATATTGTAAAGCGCTGCATAAACTGTTGGCGCTATATAAATCCTGTAATAATAATAACTACACAATATGCAGGCCCTAACTACCAAGCTGAGCAAGCCTACCGCTTGTCAGTTTTCTGCATAAACTGCTTAACAACTTTTACCAACCTTTTGCTCTTCACAGACCAGTGTCTGTGTGTCCCAGGCAGAGAGCAAAGGTTGTCTGCTCAGGTGAGCTTAAATTAGCCTGGGGAAGAGGACCAAGACCCGAACTGGATCATGGATCTGAGATTTCTGAATGTGTATGAGAGGAGCCTGGGAGATGTATAAACCCTGAACAGGACTTTTCCTGGCTCTCTGGGATGCTCTGCTACAATATATATATATTGTAGCATACATACATACACAGTGCCTTGTGAAAGTATTCGGCCCCCTTGAACTTTTCAACCTTTTGCCAAATTTCAGGCTTCAAACATAAAGATATAAAATTTCAATTTTTTGTGAAGAATCACCAACAAGTGGGACACAATTGTGAAGTGGAACGAAATCTATTGGATTGTTGAAACTTTTTTAACTAATAAAAAAATGAAAAGTGGGGCGTGCAAAATTATTCGCCCCCCTTGCGTTAATACTTTGTAGAGCCACCTTTTGCTGCGATTACAGCTGCAAGGCGCTTGGGGTATGTCTCTATCAGTTTTGCACATCGAGAGACTGAAATTCTTGCCCATTCTTCCTTGCAAAACAGCTCAAGCTCAGTGAGGTTGGATGGAGAGTGTTTGTGAACAGCAGTTTTCAGCTCTTTCCACAGATTCTTGATTGGATTCAGGTCTGGACTTTGACTTGGCCATTCTAACACCTGGATACGTTTATTTGTGAACCATTCCTTTGTAGATTTTGCTGTATGTTTGGGATCATTGTCTTGTTGGAAGATAAATCTCCGTCCCACTTTCAGGTCTTTTGCAGATTCCAACAGGTTTTCATCCAGAATGTATGTCCTGTATTTGGCTGCATCCATCTTCCCCCTCAATTTTAACCATCTTCCCTGTCCCTGCTGAAGAAAAGCAGGCCCAAACCATGATGCTGCCACCACCATGTTTGACAGTGGGGATGGTGTGTTGAGGGTGATGAGCTGTGTTGCTTTTACGCCAAACATTTCGTTTTGCATTGTGGCCAAAAAGTTCAATTTTGGTTTCATCGGACCAGAGCACCTTCTTCCACATGTTTGGTGTGTCTCCCAGGTGGCTTGTGGCAAACTTTAGACGAGACTTTTTATGGATATCTTTGAGAAATGGCTTTCATCTTGCCACTCTTCCATAAAGGCCAGATTTGTGCAGTGTACAACGGATTGTTGTCCTATGGACAGACTCTCCCACCTCAGCTGTAGTTCTCTGCAGTTCATCCAGAGTGATCATGGGCCTCTTGGCTGCATCTCTGATCAGTCTTCTCCTTGTCTGAGCTGAAAGTTTAGAGGGACAGCCAGGTCTTGGTAGATTTGCAGTGGTCTGATACTCCTTCCATTTCAAAATGATCGCTTGCACAGTGCTCCTTGGGATGTTTAAAGCTTGGGAAATCTTTTTGTATCCAAATCTGGCTTTAAACTTCTCCACAACAGTATTACGGACCTGTCTGGTGTGTTCCTTGGTCTTCATGATGCTCTCTGCGCTTTCAACAGAACCCTGAGACTATCACAGAGCAGGTGCATTTATACAGAGACTTGATTACACACAGGGGGATTCTATTTATCACCATCAGTCATTTAGGACAACATTGGATCATTCAGAGATCCTCGCTGAACTTCTGGAGTGAGTTTGCTGCACTGAAAGTAAAGGGGCCGAATCATTTTGCACGTACCACTTTTCAGTTTTTTATTTGCTAAAAAAGTTTAAAATATCCAATAGATTTCGTTCCACTTCACAATTGTGTCCCATTTGTTGGTGATTCTTCACAAAAAATTAAAATTTTATATCTTTTATGTTTGAAGCCTGAAATGTGGCAAAAGTTTGAAAAGTTCAAGGGGGCCGAATACTTTCGCAAGGCACTGTATGTGTGTGTGTGTATATATATATGTGTATGTGTGTGTGTATATATATATATATATATATATATATATATATATATATATATATATATATATATATATATATATATATATATATATATATATATATATATATATAGTAGGTGAGGTTGAAAAAAGTCCAATTGTATATCCCTGCATGTTGTGGTCGTTCAGGTGCTTATCTAATAGTTTCTTCAAACTATCAATGCCCCCCCCAATGACCACCATCTATGGAAGGGAACTCCACATCCTTGCTGCTCTTACAGTAAAGAACCCTTTACATAGTTTAAGGTTAAACCTCTTATCTTCTCATTTTAATGAGTGGCCATGTGTCTTGTTAAACTCCCTTCCGTGAAAAAGTTTTATCCCTATTGTGGGGTCACCAGTACGGTATTTATAAATTGAAATCATATCCCCTCTTTAGCGTCTCTTCTCCAGAGTGAATAAGTTCAGTGCTTGCAACCTTTCCTCATAACTAATATCCTCCAGACCCTTTATTAGCTTTGTTGCCCTTCTTTGTACTTGCTCCATTTCCAGTACATCCTTCCTGAGGACTGGTGCCCAGAACTGGACAGCATACTCTAGGTGCGGCCAGACCAGAGTCTTGTAGTGGGAGAATTGTTTTATCTCGGGAATGAATCCCTTTTTATTGCACTCCAATATTCTGTTTGCTTTGTTAGCAGCAGCTTGGCATTGCATGCCATTGCTGAGCCTATCGTCTACTAGGACCCTAGGTCCTTTTCCATCCTAGATCCCCCCTCCCAGTGTATAGATTGCATTCATATTTTTGTCACCCAAATGCATTATTTTACATTTTTCTACATTAAACCTCATTTGCCATGTAGTTGCCCACCCCATTCATTTGTTCAGATCTTTTTGCAAGGTTTCCACATCCTGCGGAGAAGTTATTGCCCTGCATAGCATCATCCACAAATACAGAGATTGAACTGTTTACCCCATCCTTCAGGTGATTTATGAACAAATTAAACCGGATTGGTCCCAGCACAGAACCCTAGGGGACCCTGCTACCCACTCCTGACCATTAAGAGTACTCCCCATTTATCACCACCCTCTGAACTCGCCCTTGTAGCCAGTTTTCAATCCATGTACTCACCCTATGGTCCATGCCAACGGACCTTATTTTGTACACTAAATGTTTATGGGGAACTGTGTCAAATGCTTTTGCAAAATCTAGATGCACCACGTCTACGGGCCTTCCTTTAGCTAGATGGCAACTCACCTCCTCATAGAAGGTTAATAGATTGGTTCGGCAAAACGATTCTTCATGTATCCATGCTGATTACTGCTAATGATACCGGTCTCGTTACTAAAATCTTGTATATAGTCACTTGTCATCTCCTCCAAGAGTTTACATACTATTGATGTTAGGCTAACTGGTCTGTAATTCCCAGGGATGTATTTTGGGCCCTTTTTAAATATTGGTGCTACATTTGCTTTTCTACAATAAGCTGGTACCATTCCAGTCAGTAGACTGTCAGTAAAAATTAGGAACAATGGTCTTGCATTTGCTTGACTGAGTTCCCGCAGTACCCTCAGGTGCAAGCCATCTGGTCCCGGTGATTTATTAATGTCAAGTTTCCCAAGTCTAATTTTAATTCTGTCCTCTGTTAACCATGGAGGTGCTTCCTGTAATGTGTCATGAGGATAAACACTGCAGTTTTGGTTACTGAACCCCCCCCCCCCGATTCCCTTGTGTTGACTGAGGAGAAGAAGGAATTCATTCCCTTCTTTCGATTATATAGAATGGGTTGGTTTGGGACTTTGAGTGAGGCATATGGTCGAACTGAGCATACGCCTCCATCCCTGTTAATTGATAAAAAAAAAAGGGAAGGTTGGGACTTTGAATGAGATGTGTGTTTACACAAATGAAAATTAATAAATAATATTGCATACGTTTATTCATGAATTACACATAAAACAATACATTACATTAGGTATAACGAGCTGATGTGCATGGTCCCTGCTCGCTCCCCGAGCCAATGCTAGTGCCCGGCGGTCTCAATCACGGCCGGGATCCTGTGATCGCTCGGGACACATGGAGAACCAGGAGCTGTGTGTGTAAACACAGTTTCCGGTTCTCTGAAGAGTGAACTGATAGATCGTCTGTTCATACAGAGTTTGAACAGCGATCTGTTGGTTTCCCTATACAGTCCCATCCCCCCTTCAGTTAAAACACAAACTAGGATACACATTAACCCCTTCACTGCCCCCTAGTGTTAACCCCTTCACTACCAGTGACAGTTTTACAGTAATCAATGCAATTTTAATCGCACTGATTGCTGTTTTAATGCCAATGGTCCCAAAAATTGTCTGACGTGTCCGCCATAATGTCGCAGTCATGATAAAAATCGCTGATTAATAAACAATAAAAATGCCATAAAACGATCCCCTATTTTGTAGACGCTATAACTTTTGCGCAAACCAATCAATAAAGGCTTATTGCTATTTTTTTTTACCAAAAATATGTAGATGAATACGTATCGGCCTAAACTGAGGGAAAAAAAGATTTTTTGGGGATATTATAGCAAAAAGTAAAGAATGCGTGTTTTTTTTTCCAAAATTGTCGCTCTTTTTTTGTTTTATATCGCAAAAAATAAAAACCGCAGAGGTGATCAATTACCACCAGAAGAAAGCTTTATTTGTGGGAAAAAAAAGGACATCAATTTTGTTTGGGAGCCATTTTGCACGGCCGCGCAATCGTCAGTTAAAGCGACGCAGTGCCAAATTGCAAAAAGGGGTCTGGTCTTTGGCCAGCCAAATGGTCTCGGGCTTAAGTGAATAATGTCCCCGCTAGGAGCTGAGGGGACGTAAATCCAGGGGCAGCCAAGGTAGAAAAAACCACACCCAAGGGGAGGAAGGGGAGGAAAAGTGTCCATAGCGAGATACATGTTGCCTGGGAACAGCTCCAATATCTATCTGGTGATCATAGTGTGGGTGTTATGGCTGACACGTGTGACCCGGAGCATGTACAGCATGAAAGGAGAAACCATTACTCCCACAGGACTGCAATGCACCCCCCTCCCCCCCCGGCCGATACGCACAACGCCCCCAACGTCACACTAGGCGTGTTAAGATAGGGCACTCTCGCCAGGACAGCTGACCATCTTTACACGCCTAGCGTGAAGTTGGGGGCGTTGTGCGTAGCAGCCGGGGTGGGTATGCAACCTTTTTTTTTTTTTTTTTTACTTCTGTTGCGCTGCAGTTTTTGTGTTTGTAGTGAAACCCCCTCTTAAATGGGTTGTAAACCCCATTCATGGAATTTGAACTAAGCATATATATCCGTAGTGTTTACTGTAGTGTCCTTTCTCTCTGGTGCTTCGTTTTTCGGTTATTAGCATGTCACTTCTGACAAGCTCTCCGACACATGAGCTAAAAATTTGTGTCGGCAGGTTTTTAGGAAATGAGAAGGGAGCTTGTCTCTACAGAATACAGCTCTGCATGTTTCTTTATTCCTCTGCCTATGTGGAGGGGGGGTGTGTCCCTTTCCTCCAATTAGTGTAAGTTCAGTCTTCCCACCCACTCCTATGTACAGCTGAAAGGTGAAGTAAGATTTTTAACACGATCTGCACTTTTCAAAGGGTGTAGAAAGGGGAAGACAGCAGATATACAAGTAAAACTTATGTAGGAGGATTTGTTTCATCTCTGTATCAACTGAGGCTCTTCACTTCACTGGGTATATGTGAGGGTTTACAACCACTTTAAGACCTTTTCACAATGAAGGGGAACCCGCCATCCTAAGAGTGGGGGGAGTATGTTGGTTTTTTCAACTCTCTGGGTCACAGATGTCCCTGACCTGTGGTGTCCAAAACTCGAGCAACCAAAAAACTGTCCAAGGAAAGTCAAATTTTCAAAAGGCCCTGAACCCACTTCTTGTCCCAAGAAGTCCTTATGCCAGTACCACCAGAAGACCGGTTCAAGGGATTTTACTCAAACCTGTTCACAGTACCAAAGCTCAATGGAAGTATCCATCCTATTCTGGGCTTAAAATCCCTTTTACATTCCACAAGGAATTCACAAGATCAGTGGTTTCCTTTCCGAGACCAGGGGAACGCACAGCATACATGGACATTTAAGTTGTCTATCTACATGTTCCCATTTATCTTCCACATCAACAATGTTTACTAATTTCAGTGGCAGACAACCACTTTGTCACATTGTTTTTTTCACCAGTCCTCTGTTCTAGGTTGTTCACAAAGATATTTGCCTGTCCTTTTTGTAGAACTCATGGTATCCAAGAGACAGTCTAAACGACCTTCTCCTGAAAGATGCATACCCGTTCTAACTATCAGCAAATGTAAAAAAAATACAATTCAACTGCCTCAGTCCTTTGGAGGATTAAATTAGAAAACAAAATCTGCCTTACAGCTTTCATGCCTCTAGAGCAGGAATCTCCAAACTTTTTAAACAAAGGGCCAGTTTACTGTCCCTCAGACTTTTGTGCCCGATTGTTGGTGTCATTATTAGAAATTCTGCCCCATTATTGTCTTTGGTGTGATTTGTGCCGTACTGTTGGTGTCATTGGGAGAAATGTGCCCTTCGTTGGTTCCTGTGAATAAAATATTGCTGGATAAAATCAAGAAAAGAGCCGCTTTTGGAGAACACTGCTCTACAATATGGGCCTTCCAAGGTACATCTCAGAGAAAAATCTTGTTTTTTTGGAAGACCTTTGCCTATGAGCTCATGCTTGAGAACTGAGATCCAAGAGAAATCCCACAATAAGATTCACCATGAGTCCAGAGTCTGTTTGCCATATTAAAGGCAGTACACTTCACCCAATTCCATTCAAAAACTCCAACTACACATTCTGTCAGCATGGAACAAGTAGGCTGTTTCCATGACTCTACCTATACTGCTTTCCCCCCAAAACCAGAAATCTCTTGTCCTGGTGGATCCCCACTTTAACTCTTAACAGTGGGAAAAATCCTTTCTTTCCTACAATTAAAATGTGTTTTCAATAGATGCAAGTCTGTCAGGCTGGGGAGAAGTCTTCTACTCCTCAACATCTTGGAGTTCTCAGAGCTGTCACTGTCCTTGTCCCTCCAGTACTGCGCCCACCTTCTAAAGGGAAACTGTAGAATAATTATATTAATTTGGCTTTTTAACCAAGATCTGTATTTATGCCGTTTGAGTGCCCTTTTAGCTTTGACTTTGAAAAAGCTCACTCAGCCGAATCTGGAAATGGCTAGGTTGCGTGAATGCCATTTTTGTACCAGTTGTCCAGAGTTTATGTCCAGAGTTTATGACTAAAGGTCAATGGTTTCACAGATAAGAATACACATAGAGAATGTGTCATAGAATTGAACAAAAATACTTGTAGAGATCATTTTAAAGTAAAATCATAGATTATCCATAATATAGTTCATTTTTTTTATATAGTTCCTTAATTAGCTGTGTGTGTATGTATGCATGTTCAACTATAGTTTATTATGCATTTGTAAGTTTTGGTACAGAATCTGTAACTTAAAGAATATATCCTTTTACAAGAATTTGGCCATTTAGAAAGGTCACCTTGAGTTTTTTTTTTTTATAGGAAACTGTTGTGTGTTGCTGTCAATCAAAGAAGTTTAAACGACTTGTCAGCTATTAGCAAAGTGAATATTTAAAATTATCATGTATATGATCATTTCATCTTTAGTCTAAGCTATATATGGTTATGGTTGAACTTTGCTGACTGGTAGTTTTGAAATGGTATAAAGAACAGTGTGACACTAGGCTAGGGACACTACATTTGTCCTTCATTCACACACAGAAGGACTTCACTTCTTTTACACACACACAAAGGAGACATTTACATTTTGCACTGAAGAAGACATTTCGCTTACTTTAGGCCTATATACAGCCTACCTCACAAACGGCTGTTCTAGCAGACACCTCTCTGACTATAGAGAAGCTCGGAGCTGAATTTTCTCTTGTACTTTCTTTTTAAGCTTCATATCTTGGTTTTATTACATCAAGCTGTATGAAGTTTTTAACTTTGTATGTATTTTCAAATTGATGTCAAGTGTGTCTGAATAAATTCACACTTTGATTTAAGACAGCCTGGCTATTGAACTTTTGAACAAAATGCCTACTAAGACACTGTTGACATAACACATGTCTGTGAGAAGAGACGTTTTTCTTTTTTTTTTCTCCACATTTTACAGACACCTAGTTTGGGCGTCATCACAGTGGCATATATTAACCATCAAGGGGCACAAGGAGCCAGGCTGCCTTGAAGGAAACAAACCAGATTATCATCTTCCTGCTCCTGCTCCTCGATGGCTTGATCGCGCATGAGCAACCACTGGCGCGGTAAAAAAAAAAAAAAAGCTCCCCAGGACCTGTTCTGCTGCAGAGTTTGTACAGGTAGTCGTTAACTGCACGTTTCTTCTGGAGCAGCCTATCAAGCATATAGAAGGTTGAGTTCCATCACGTCGGGCAATCACAAATAACAACGTCTGACCGGCAGATTGTGTCGCCGCTGAATGTCAGCAAGGCTAGCCATGGCTGTGTAAGATCTACTGAAATGGGCTGAGATTTTCCTTATGTGAAAAAGCAGTACAGCGCAAATGTGAAATACAAACTAAATATAAATAAATGAACACAAATATATGCAAAGAAAATAGTCTGTTTTTTGTGTGTTCAAAAATCAACACAAGAAAAAATCAAAGTGCATCCAACAAGCGTGCAGAAATAAAATCCAGTGATTTGAGTGAAGTATATCATCAAATATGGTGACTTGCGTGACACCCTCCACCATTAATAGCAATGGCCGCTCACCTCAACAGTTGGACCCCTGAGTTAATCAGTCAGGTCAGGAAAGCGGTCCCTTGCAGGAAATTAAAACAGCTGGTATCCCCAAGTGCTGGTGTCAGATAAACTGCAGGCTGATATCAGGAGTAGATTTCCAGACTAATCATCATCATCATCATCAATGCTCTCCTCCGGAGTATGACATGTAATAAATTAATGACGATCTAGTGCTCTCCAATTGTGACTAAAAACATTTTATTATAGATAAAAGAGGTACACTCACAAAGATCGCACTGTTCCCCAGTGCTAAGGATAAATCACTCATAAAAATGCGAAGAGAACCACGGAGAACAGTTAGTGAAGGACGCGGGTGACGTCACGTATGCAGTCATGTGGTATTCTGTCCGTACGCGTTACGACCCAAGGGTGCGGGACTTCATCAGCGGTGATGACATGACGCGAGTCACCCGCTTTAACTACTACGTCAGCTGACCAACCTGGCCAATCGGAGCAGGTGCATGGCCGTAACCAGTTCAACCTGTATAACCGCAACGTGCGGAAGTATGAACATCTGAAGGTACAGAAAACGTATCCGTTCGGCACATTACACATAGCCAACCAGTCTGAGAACATGATATAAAGCATGCTCTTAGTCGGACTTACTCTGCCCAAACTATTTTAAAAGATAATGAAAATAATATAAATACGAACGGCACCCTGCGTCCCTATTGATCTCCATGGTGAATCGCATATACTAAGATAAACAACATAAAAGGTCAGAGTGCAATGTAAATACATTCTCATCAGTGAAGATTACTACCCCTGGGAATCGAATCTCAACGATCCCAGGATACATATTCACAAAGAATATAACTACATGGCACAACCATATGCAAATAGAGATTGCTATGTACCAAATAATCCTACAGTACATAAAATATCTGGAGGAAGGAGACACTGTATCTGAATATGATAACATACACAAACTATTTTTATGTATGAAAAACACAATCAGAAAAAATTGTAATAGAATAAAATAAAATAAAAATGCATGAATTTTGAACATTGAAATATATCCAAAAAATCCATAAATTTTAATTTTAAATTTAAATTAAAAATTGTCAAATTATCGGTCTGAAATGAAACAGTTTAGATCGAAATCCACGTTCGAGCCACCAGGTGTGAGAACTCTGGTTTCATGAATCCAATGGGATTCTCTACGGCTGAGCTGTCGTATAAAATTGCCACCCCGCCAATGTTTGATGACCCTTTCTATGCCCCAAAAACTCCAACTTTTAGGATTTTGGTTATGAACCAATTTGAAATGTCTAGAAACATTATGTGTTTTTAGGCCCTTTTTTTTATATTTATTGACATGTTCTCCAAGCCTAACATGCAGGGGACGAGACGTTCTGCCAATATATTGGAGGCCGCATCCACACTGGAGCATGTATACAACCCCTACTGTTGTGCATGTGATCAATTGTCCGATTTTATGTTCTTTATTAGTTGCTGCTGCTATGAAAGATTTCCTCTTTTTGATGTTACATTTAGAATGCTTGCAAGCTGTGCAGCGACCACAGGCATAGAAACCGGAAAGAAAAGAAAACAGTTTGCTCTCAGTTTGAACAGGGGGATCCACTACTTCCGGTGGCTAAATGATCTCGTAAGGAGGGGGCTTCCTTATAGATAAAAGCAGGACGTGATGGTAACAGAGGTCCTAGAACTCGGTCTTGTTTTAATATGGACCAATTTTTTGCAACCAGTTTCTCAAACTTTTGTATGCTGTACATTATAGTTCAGTACCATTTTGAAATTAGTTACACTTGTACTGGTGTCCTTAACTTTATCAGCAACTAAAATTGCCCTGTCCATAGCTCGAACCTTATTGATCTCACCATCAAGTATCTCCTTATTGTATCCTTTCTCCTGAAATCTGGAGGACAGTAATTGTGACTGGACTAGGAAATCATCCTCTCGTGTACAGTTACGCCTAAGTCTTACAAACTGACCCCTGGGGATGTTGCACAACCACGATTTATGGTGGCAAATACCCAGGGGTATGTAAGAGTAACGGTCGGTGGGCTTCAGATAATTACACAACCTAAAATGGTCTCTATCCTTCCAGATTTCTAAATCCAGAAACACCATTTTTTCTTTGATAAAATTCCAAGATAGTTTAATGTTCTTTGTGTTAGAGTCAAGTTTGTGCACAAATATATCTAAACTGGTTTGATCACCCTCCCAAATCATTGTGAGATCGTCTATATATCTTTTATAACAGACTAGCTGTGGGGGGCGGTTTCTGAAGACTACTTCCTCCTCCCAGTGGGCCATGAATAAATTGGCCACACTGGGAGCAAAACTAGCCCCCATAACCACAACTCTACACTGTAGATAGAATTTGTGACCAAACCAAAAATAATTTCTGGCCAGGTAAAATTTTAAACTCTTCAAAAGAAAATTGCCATGGATCTCTGAAAACTCAGAAAAAGATGACATGGCCCACTGTACCGACGAAAAGGCATCTTCATGCCCAATGATCGTGTACAGAGATCCAACGTCTGCTGTGACGAGTATACTTAAAGGGGAACATTTCACTGTCTCAATAATTTGGATAATGTGCTTCGTGTCTTGAACGCCTCAGTTTTGGACACCAGCGGTTGGAGGAAGCCATCAATATACTGGCCCACCCTCGATGAAATGGAATCTATTCCATTCACGATTGTGCCAAACCTCCTGGTAGGCCAATCTTTATGAATCTTAGGTAGGCAGTATATGATGGGGGGTCCTACAGAACAATGGATCCAAATATAACGCTTCCTTTTTATTGAGCCTATTAGCAGCTTTCCCTTCTATCAGCCAATGTAATTCATCTTTGTAATTTAGCATGGGATCCTTATAGTCTAATAGTCTGTTCATTTCGGCCAAATATTTGTCTTTGTCTAAAATTACCAAGCCCCCTCCCTTGTCGGCGGGGCGTATGATAATCTTGTTTCTTTTTTCTAAAGATAACATGCCCTGTTTAATGTAGTAAGAATCAACTACTTTGCGAATCTTCATTTTCTCTAAGTCACTAAACAACATGTTCTTAAACACCTCCAAATATTTATTGTCGGCATTAAAAGGATTTAAAGTAGATTTGTTTCGAAGATTGGAATGGTTACTTCCTAGAGTAGCAGTTTGCCTAATAGGATTCGATATAAAATATTTTTTCATGTTCAGGTTTCTAATGAATTTCTGAATATTCACATAGGTGTTTTTTCTGATTGTGTTTTTCATATATAAAAATTGTTTGTGTATGTTATCATATTCGGATACAGAGTCTACTTCCTCCTGATATTTTATGTACTTTTGAGGATTATTGGGTACATGGCAATCTCTATTTGCATATGGTTGTGCCATGTAGTTATATTCTTTGTGAATATGTATCCTGGGATCGTTGAGATCCGATTCCCAGGGGTAGTAATCTTCACTGATGAGAATGTATTTACATTGCGCTCTGACCTTTTATGTTTATCTTAGTATATGCGATTAACCATGGAGATCAATAGGGACGCAGGGTGCCGTTCATATTTATATTATTTTCATTATCTTTCAAAATAGTTTGGGCAGAGTACGTCCAACTAAGAGCATGCTTTATATCATGTTCTCAGACTGGTTGGCGATGTGTAATGTGCCGAACGGATCAGATTTCTGTACCTTCAGATGTTGACATGGTTACGGCCATGCACCTGCTCTGATTGGCCAGGTTGGTCAGCTGACGTAGTAGTTAAAGCGGGTGACTTGCGTCATGTAGTCACCGCTGATGAAGTTTGCATTTTTACGAGTGATTCATCCTTAGCACTGGGGAACAGTGCGATCTTTGTGAGTGTACCTCTTTTATCTATAATAAAAAGTTTATAGTCACAATCGGAGAGCAATAGATTGTCATTACTTTATTACATGTCATACTCCGGAGGAGAGCTTTGATGATGATGATGATTAGTCTGGAAATCTACTCCTGATATCAGCCTGCAGTTTATCTGACACCAGCACTTGGGTATACCAGCTGTTTTAATTCCCTGCAAGGGACCGCTTTACTGACCTGACTGATTCACTCAGGGGTCCAACAGTTGAGGTGAGCGGCCATTGCTATTAATGGTGGAGGGTGTCACACAAGTCACTGTATTTGATGATATACTTCACTCAAATCACTGGATTTTATTTCTGCACGCTTGTTGGGTGCACTTTGATTTTTTCTTGTGTTGATTTTTGAACACACAAAAAACTGACTATTTTCTTTGCATATATTTGTGTTCATTTATTTATATTTAGTTTGTATTTCACATTTGCGCTGTACTGCTTTTTTTACATAATATATTTTTGAGATTTGGTAATTTGACCCTCAGTATTTCAGCAGCATTTTTAGTTTAGGGTGTGTGGTAATTTTAGCGCTGGTTGATTTACTCTTTATTACACTGAGATTTTCCTTGCCTGCCGCAAGATGTCCTGGACCCCAGGGTATTTGACAATTAATCGCTTCATGACCAAATTTAAGACGTGTGCCATGCATGGCACATGTGTAATTTTGCCGTTTCAACGCGCTAAGCAGATTGGCACCGTTTTTGCACACCACTTTACCAACTGTCAAATTGAACGGTGTTAGCCACTGATCTGCCTGTGAACGCAAAGCTGAAAGGAATGCAGGGCCAGTGTGGCTCTTGGCTTCCAGGCACAACAGACGCAGCACAGCATGGCAAACTCTCACCTGGCATGTCAAATAGGTTTTGGGGATCTTGGGCGGCGCAGCGGACGATACGCTAGCAGCGGAAAAGGAGAAGAAGAGGCAGGGCTGCATGCAATCCATGGCGGTAAAAACAAATCTACACGGGTGCCACGGGTTACATGCTTGACGGCCGTCAGAAGGTTCACCCAGTGGGCAGTTAAAGTTTTATATACCTTCCCTGCCCGTGTTTGCTAGACCACGTGTCTGTGGTCAGATGTATCTTGGCACCGACAGTGTGACAGAGATACATTCACTTGCTGCTAAACATGGCCATATAGCTCTGGGATGCCGTTATGTGAGAAATACTTTCTTCCTGTGACCTTCCATTGTGGTGTTCCAATGGCCACAAATTTTCGAAAGGCCTCCGAGTCCACCAGTTTATATGGCAGTAGCTATCAGTTCTGACAAGCCATCGGTCAACCGTTGGGCAAGAGGGTTATCCGGCGTCATAATTTTTTTACGCTCAAACGTTTGGCTCAGGGAAGCCTGCCTTTTTCCAGAAAAACGTGAGGACAGCATTATGGAAGGTGGAGTGGAGGACAATTCTGAGGAGAGAGGAGAAGGAGAAGTAGAAGAGGCTGGACGGTGAGAGTCTGGAGTGTGGCTTTGTGGGTCCTGACGGCATTGCTATCACTGGGCTCTGGGATGGCAGCTCATGTGCCTTCTTATGGTGGTCGTCCCTAGGTGAGTGTTGGGCTTACCACGACTTATGGGTTGACTGCAAAGGCTGCAGATGGCAACACTATTGTCAGCAGCGGACACGTTAAAAAAAAGCCCACACTGCGGAGCCATGTGTCGGCGTCCTGGGAGCGCCAGATGTGAACGTACATGGTTGATGCCTCGCTCCTGATACATTAGCAATCTGGTTTGTCCCTCCTGTGCAATGTAAGTTCCGCCTGCTTCTCCTCCCTATCTGCTGGTCCATCTCTCCCTCTGAACTCCCCTCCTCTTCCTCTCTTGTGGGCACCCACGTGACGTCCCTAGACACGTCATCATCAACGTCACCTTCCCCACCACTATAATTAGAGATCTCGGAGTAGGCAGCAACACCGGGGACCAACCTCCTTGGGCTGATCTGGGTACTGTCGTCAGACTGCTGAGTGGCGGTTGTTGCTACCTCCTCTTCCTGATCCAATGCCAAGAATGGCTGCGCATCGGAAATGTCTTGTGATGATGGATCGAAAAATAATTCCTGTGACTCAAGCGGAGGGTATATAGTGGTGGTGCTGGTGGTGTTGGTGGTAGTGTCTTTAGGGGTGCACACAGCAGAGAGTGAAGAGGGTGCAGATAGAGAGGATGAGGAGGGTGCAGAAGAGTAAGGCTGAGTGAGCCACTCAACCAAGTCTGGTGCGTCCTTTGACCTAATCAAACTCACCTTCTGCAACTTCCCACTTTGGCTCAAGCCTGGTTCTCCTGCCCTACCCCTACCACCCCTGTGGAAGGGCCTGCCTCTTCCTCTGCCTGTCATTTTTTTAAATGACCCTGTGACAAAAGTCTCTAGAGAAGTACAGTATATGTGGAAGACAGTATATAACACCCGCTTCAATCTGTCATTTTGGGGGGGCCACTGGTCTATCACACCAGTTATAATACTTTTTTCTAATTGCGTTTGTCACTCTTTGTAGTATCGCTGCAGAACCGCTCAGCAGCAGTCACAATGCTGCACAGTAGAAATGCACTATACTATGCTTTCTATATTTAAAAGTATTTTATGCGTGTATTACACCCCTATATACTGCACACCAAATAGTACACCTATACCAGTCCTTAAAAGGACTTTTGTGCACCTAATAGTAGCTAGCTAGTTATTTGCATACTGTCCCTGCTCCAAACAGCAAACTATCCCTACACTAAGAAAAGACAGCTGCAGAATCTGTCAGCACTGCAGTCAACTTCAATATGCTTTCTATATTTGAAATAAAGTGTATTATAAGTGTATTACAACCCTATATACTGTACAGCTATACCAGTCCTTAAAAGGACTTTTGTGGACTTAATAGTAGCTAGCTAGTGAATTACAGACTGTCCCTGCTCCAAACAGCAAACTGTCCCTACACTGAGAAAAGACAGCTGCAGAATCGGTCAGCACTGCAGTGCACTATAATAGGATTTCTATATTTGAAAGTATAGTGTATTACAACCCTATATACTGTACACCTATACCAGTCCTTAAAAGGACTTTTGTGGACCTAATAGTAATAGCTAGTGATTACAGACTGACTGTCCCTGCTCCACACAGCGTCCTTTCCCTACACTGAAAAAAGACAGAATGTAAAATGGCCATCAGATCAGGTCTATTTATAAGGTAGGGGGTATGTCCATGTGCTGAAATGTCTCAATTGGCTGTCCTATACCCCATGATGGATGTGTCATGGGTCAAAGTTCTTCACAATGTAAAAGAATATGGCCACCGCAAACCGCGCCATAAGTTCGCCGGTTTGGCAAATCGCGAACAAGCAAAGTTTGCCGCGAACCGACCGTCGGGCGAACCGCAAGGCCATCTCTAGTCTTTTTTATACTTTCCCCACCTCTATCCATTCTATCCTGCCTGCTCCACAAAATAGAGTAATGCTACGTACACACGAAGGGACTTTGTCCGCCGGACCTAGTCCAGCGGACAATCCGCCGGACTTTCCAGCTGGCTTCGGCGGCATTGAAAGCGAACGGACTTGACCACACACGATCACGCTAAAAGTCCGGCGGTTCACGCAATGACGTACAACCCGTACGACGGGACTTGAAAAAGAAAAATACTAGAAAAATACTTGCTACTGAGCATGCGTCCTTTTTGGTCCGCCGGACCATACTACAGACGGCCGTATTGTCCGCCGGACTGCCAAGTCCAGCGGATAATTTTAAAACAAAACTTAAAACCTAGTCCGCCGGACTTTTTGGAAAAAAAGTCAGTCGAAGGCCCACACACGAGGGGATTGTCCGGTGGACTCAGTCCAGCGGATAATCCTGCGGGATAGTCCCTTCGTGTGTATGCGGCATAAGACTGATTCTTCTGGCTCCAAACTGGCCCAGACTTAAAAGACCAGATCTCCTTTCTCAAGGCCCTCTATCCCACTCTGCTTAACAGTGTCTGGCTTTAGCAGCATGGCTGTTGAAACCTAGATTTTAAATAATACAGGGATCTTTGAGTCTGTGATTGCAACCTTAAGGCAAGAAAATCTGCAGCCAGCAAGATTAATTATTGTACCTGGAAATCTTACTTTGCCTGGTATGAGCACAGTCTTCACACAGTCATCCACTCCCAGAAATTAATCTGTATCCCACATTCTGGCCTGCAAACAGGTCTTGACCAGCATCTAGCTCTTGGCAACCTTAAAGGGTAAGTTTTGGTTTTACCCATTTTTTTTCCAAAGGCCTCTAAAAGAACATTCCCTCATAAAATACTTCTAAGGTGTTTCTTGCATCCGGCCCCCCTCACCATCCCTTGGACATTAACTTACTATCTTCCTTGCAAAAAACACATTGAACCCATCAGGGATATTTCCTCAGTCTCTTACCAGTAAAGTAGCCTTTTAGGTGCCCGTCCAGTCTGTTAAACGTATCTGAGAACTGGCTTATTCTGTAAAGTGCCCTTCCAATTATTCCAAAAAAACAAAGTTGTATTATGTCCTAGACCCCCCTCCTTTCCAAGGTGGTTTTAGTGTTCAATCTCAGTGTAAACATTATTCTGCCATCCTTGTGCCCTGCTCCTAACTATCCAAAGAATGTCTCTCTACTTTGGATGTTGTCAGAGCCATTAGAGTGTACCTACTGCTTCCATTAGACTAACAGATTCCCAATTTGTCCTTAAAGTGGTAGATAGAGGCTTACCAGTAGGTCCAAGAAATATCTCCTAAACCTACACGGTTTAGGAGATATTTGGCAAAAAACAGGCACCACTGTTTACGGCGCATGTGCCGTAGACAGCAGCGCGCAGGCGCACTGAGTGCGCCGCTGTCAACGGCAAAATGCCGCGAGTGGCGGCTCCCATGCGCGGGAGTGACGTCATTGCGGCTCCGTTGAATGACAGCGCCGGAGCAGGGAGACCCACCAAGAAGATGGAGGCCCCGTACACAAGGGGACAGTGGTGACTTCGCTGGCTCCTGTGTCAGGTAAGTGACACATAATGGACTACAATGCGATGCATAGTAGTCCATTATGCTTTACCTTTGCAGGGAAACAAAGAGGAAGTAAACCCATCAGGGTCCTCTTTAAGTCCTCGCAAGGAGGTGTATCACAATGCAAAATTAAGTATACATTATTGCCTTAAGACATATGCTAAGAATATTGGGTATGGAATTTATAATTTAGTCACAAAATAAATTAAAGCGGGATTCCACCCTAAAGTGGAACTTCTGCTTTTCGTAACCTTCCCCCCCTCCGGTGTCACTTTTGGCACCTTTTGGGGGGGGGGGGTGCAGATTCCACTTCCGGGCATAAACTCCCACGGGAGTTTACACCATTTTCTGTCCTGGCGCGCTGTCTGCCAGGACACACATGGGTCCCAGCAGACAGCGCTGACGATTCTCTTTGCGCTGCACGACTCGCACATGCGCAGTAGGGAACCGGGAAGTGAAGCCGTAAAGGCGACACTTCCTGATTCCCTCACCGAGAATGGCGTCGGCAGCAGCAGAGAGCCGAGCGATTAATCATCGCTGGAACCTGGAACAGGTAAGTGTCAATTTTATTAATTCAGCAGCTGCAGTATTTGTAGCTGCTGGCTTTTAAAAAAAAAATTTCAGGTACAGTCCCGCTTTAAAACTGAGTTTTCAAATAGAAAATGTAAAAAACAATGTCCTTTAACACCGGTCCAAACTTTCAAAGAAGATACAAATTCCAGCAGAACGGTGCGATAATGTGAAAGTGCTCCAGTCACCACTGAATGTGTTGTAGCAGAAAATCACCACTGTGATTCTCCACTCTCACCAGATCAAAAGACCTCAGGAAGGAGGAGCTCAGGCAGTACTTGGGATTTAAAAGTGTAACTAAGGTTAAAACTTTTTTTTTGTAGTTTTTGAATAGAATGGAAAGGGATTAGAACACCTGTCAGTTTTTATTGCTGTCTGTTCCCCCATTGGGGAGATTCACCCTCTCTATTTGTCCTATTTATTGTTACCATCAAAAGTAAAAGACAATCCAAAATTTTGGGTTGATCTCAGAACAATAAGTGGAAATTTTCTATTAGGGACACTAGTTATGGTGACACATTGGGATTCCCTCACTTTGGAGGGACTTCCTGTTTTGGGGATGTGGCAGGAAGTGAAGGGAAATCTCCCCAATGAGGCCCAGATGGCGTACAAAAAATGAAGAGGTTATTCTATCCAACATAGAATTAAAAGTTTTGCCCTTAATTACACTTAAAAACATCATTGCAGGAAATCTGAAGCACGATCCGCAATGTCTGCAACTAAAACATAAAACATACACATCAAAGGTTAACAGATAAATGAAGACTAATGGTGTACTAGTTAATAGTATCACTGGAGTCCCTCACACGCCCGGACCTCGTAACATAACGCCAGGAAACTCCCTCACAGCAGAGCCTTGTGAGCTGAGGATGCCGATTCTGATAGGACTGCACCGCCGGAGGGGAGCGAGGGCGGCGTGATCTGAGCAAGACGCGCTGTGTGATTCAGCTCCCGGTTCCCGGCTCCTGGCCACGAGAAACCCTGCACTAACTTGCCATCCCCCATCCACCCCCCAGCAGGCTGAGGCACACTGAGACCCGGCTTCTGAAATCGGGAGCTCGGGGTTTAGAGGCGGCATCTAACTGCAAGCCGTAGCATACCACAGCAAGCCACAGCAATACAGGAAGAGGATTAAGGAGCCAGCTGACGGTGGGAAGGGTGAGTAAGGGAGCTGAAGCACATCGCCCCCACCACCCCACTGTTCCAACGCCCATCGCTACATAAACGGTACCCCAGTTGCATACCGGAGCAGAGAGCAGTGAAAGTGCTCAGAAGGACCAGAACCCCCTGGAGCTATATTTTAAGAGTGTGGGAGGTTTCCAGTGGACCCCAGGATTCTATAAGGTATGATCCACCCATATTACACAGCCCACAGCTGAAAATCATTGGAGGTCAAAGCAACTGAAATAACACTGGCACCCAAAATAAAAGACATCTGCTGCATGTATTGTCAAAACCCTGTACATATAACCTTGTAATCAAACTCAAAACACAGCACGAGGCAAATTAAAATATATGGCATATGTACTGAACTGTTGGTATATTATAAAACTACACGGGAACATGAATATACTCGTTTGATTAAAAAGGTCGCCACCACAGAGACAACTGCTTAAGTATAAGCATATTGCCCCTCTGATACCCCCCTCCCATGGTCCTTCTCTCTCTTTTGGGGGGAAAGGACATCATAAAAAGCCAACGGTAAAGAAAGAGGAGCCCCAATATAGAACTTATAGCCCGTTGGAATGGCCACCCGTAGGCGGGCGGCACAGCAGCCGATTGGAGGGGGCAGGAACATGACCGGAGGGCTCAGGGCTTATATGAACCCTCAGTCCCCCCAGACTCCTCAGGGTGGGAGCATGGCAGCGGGACTTAAAAAGCAACTAAGTAGCTCCCCTGAGGCGGCAAGAGGACAAGGGACGCAGGAGTTTGGTGGCAGAGGTTCCCCAGGGTTAACATCATATAAGATACAACCCCACAGTAAACTACCTGGAGGCAGAGGCAGACATCTGTTGGAGGTGAGCCAAGTAGAATCCGGGGCGACATATCAGAGAGACCCGGAGGCGGTGATGGAGCAAGAAGGGAACTTACATACCACATGCACCCCTAAAAACATGAAAGATCACAAAGGGAGGAAGGATATTCACGGAAAGCTGGCTAACACCCGACTGCAACACCATCCTCACCGAATTGGTGCCGGAGAACTACAGGATCCTAACGGAACATCGGATAGGAAAAAAAGGAGGAGTCCTAGCAGTGATTTTTAAATCGCACCTGGCACTCACCAAACCAATCTTACAGAACCCAGTGCCTTTTATGGAAACAATGACGCTACATCTTCAATCAACACCCCATGACACCACCCACATTCTACTTTGCTACAGACCACCAGGACCAAAGACCAATCTGCTTACACCCCTCACGGAGTTTATCTCAATACACACACTGAAATCCAAAAACCTCCTGGTACTTGGAGACTTCAACCTCTGGGCAAACTCTACCCAAGACCCGATCGCGACCGCCTGCATCAGCCAACTGGAAGAACTGGGTCTCCAGCAACTGATAAAGACCCCCACACACGGGTCAGGACACACTCTGGACCTCATCTTCAAACAAAATCTGGACATCAACACAGTAGACAACACACCACTACCATGGACAGATCACCACGCCATCAAATTCAAAATCTCCACCAACATCACCCACCAAAAACAGAAACCAGCAAAAACAACTCATTGGACCAGATCGCAGAAAAAACTGCACTCCGATACATTCAAAACCACCTTATCAAACAAAATAGCAACTCTGAATTTAACCCACTCATCGGAGCAAACTCTCAGCTCCCTAAACAAGGTGTTACGACAATCAGCAGACTCAGTGGCTCCAAAACGCAGAACACTCATCAAGAGGAAAAACGCAGGATGGTTCAATAGCTCGCTCACGCTACTCAAGCAAGAACGCAGAAGAGCCGAAAGAGCATGGAGAATAAATCCCACCAAGGGAAATCACACAAAATACAAAGGACTGACACAGAATTATCAGAAGGCAATCTTCAAAGCAAAAAAATACTATTTCTCAAATACCATCTCAGCGGCCTTAAACCGCCCCCGGGAACTTTTTAAAATAGTCGCTCAGTCGATGAACCCGGCATGCTTAGAGCCCCCCGCTAATGAAACCCAAGATTTCTGCAATGAATTATCAGATTTTTTCATCAATAAAATCGACAACATCAGGGAAACAATTGATCAGAAAAAGACATCCGACGGCAGGCAACCAGAGCAAAAAGTCGATATCGACACAAACTTCCCACAACCACCAAAGTTTTCTCTGATCCCAATTACCACGGATACTACTAAAACATCATCAAAAATCTCAGACAGCACATCCTCCATTGACATCATCCCCACAAAACTCCTGAAAGAATGCTCCGACATCCTGGCTCCCACCATAACGCACCTCATAAATCAATCGTTCAAAGAAGGGATTGTTCCAGGCCCCCTCAAACAAGGCATCATCAAACCCCTGCTAAAGAAACCCAACCTCGACCCCCCGGGACCCTAACCACCGCAGACCGATAACAAGCTTGAACAACATCTCCAAGATTATGGAGAAAGCGGTAGTACAACAGATACAACGCCACCTGGACACACACACACTCCTGGACCCGTTACAATCAGGATTCCGCCCAGGCCATGGGACAGAAACCGCACTCCTGAAGATTTGGGATGATGCCCTCGAAGCAGCGGATGACGGAGATTCATGTCTCCTGGTACTATTGGACCTCAGTGCAGCGTTTGATACTGTGGACCACAATACTCTACTCATCCGCCTTACAGAAGTAGCAGGAGTCACTGGCTCAGATCTACAATGGTTCGCATCCTTCTTAAGAAATCGCTCTGACAGTGAAACTAGGAGCTTTCACCTCTGAAACCAGGGCAATCTCCTGTGGAGTCCCTCAAGGATCACCCTTGTCGCCAGTGCTCTTCAACATCTACATTTGCCCACTCCTTAACATCATCAGAAGATCAGACCTCTGCTTCCACTCGTACGCCGACGACACTCAATTATATTTTCGTATCACCGGACAAAAAGACCATCATCAGCAATTAGAAAAATGCCTCACTATGATAGACGACTGGATGACTATTAGCTCCCTCAAACTTAATGAATCAAAAACAGAACTTCTTATTCTACATGCAAATCATAACCCCCTAACCAAGATCCCTTGGACACCTCCTACCATCTTTGGACGGACCATCACCACTAGGACCAAGGCCAAGAGTTTCGGAGTCATTTTTGACTCAGAAATGTCAATGGATGCCCAAATAGGAGCAGTGGTCAGTGGATCTCACCATCTGCTACGCAGACTTATCCCCTTCATTCCAAAGGAGGACAAAGCAGTGGTAGTTGGAACAGTCATCAATTCTCGACTTGACTATGCTAACTCCCTTTACATAGGATTACCCCAATATCAACTTGCGCGCTTACAACTTATCCAAAACACAGCGGCAAGACTGATCACAGGGAAAAAACCCTGGGAATCCATCTCCCCTTCCCTGAGGAACCTACATTGGCTAAATGTAAGGAATCGGGTCGCATTCAAGACCCTCTGCCTCACCCACAAATGCGCACATGGAAACGCTCCGCAATACCTTCGTGAGAAAATAAAACACTACACACCGAATCGCAGTCTTCGATCGGCTAATCAAAATCTTCTCCTCATTCCTAAATCCCGCTACAAATCAAAGGGGGAACGGAGATTCACTGTCCAAGGTCCACGGCTATGGAACGCTCTACCAACCGACATTCGCATGGAAGAAAACCATCAGGCCTTCAGGAAGAAACTCAAGACCTACCTCTTCTAGAAGCTCGACAACCAAATGCCAATACAGCGCCTTGAGGCGATTCAGTTCGCATTGTAGTGCTATACAAGTTATTCATTCATTCATTCATTCATTCATATACGTTTAAGTATGGACAGAGGCAAGAGGGAATTCCCCGAACTAGGACATACTCCTTCGGAGGTAGGAGATGCAATATTGGCACAACCAGGGGAAGAAACACTGGGGACGCACGGGAATCAACCAAATCATCTCACCCATCTCCCCCATCCCCAAGCTCTTCAAAATGCCCTCCCTGACAGGGAAGACACAGACCCCTCACAAGCCTTAATAAATTAAGCGGAGAACAAAGAGAGGAAGATTCAAGTGGAATGGGGGAGCCAGAAGAGAAGGATATAGGGGGAAAAAACCCCCAGGCGACAGAACCCCCGAAAGAAAAGCCACAAGAGCTAGAGACAAAACAGACAGACGGGAAGACAGGGAGAACGGGTAAAGACCGGGACTTGGATTTTACCGAATTAAAAAACCTGATAAAGGCTCTACCGACAAAAGAGGATATACAAGGTTTAATAGCATCAGTTGACAGGGCATGTAAGCAGTCAGCAGAGGAACTAAAAGAAGAGATAGGGGCTGTGGGTTACAGAGTGGAAAGCTTGGAAGAGGAACAGGATGAGATAAAGCTTGCAATGGGAGAAGTCCAAGGGCTTATTAAGAAACAAGAAGACACTATGAACTTCTACAGAGACCAATTAGATGACTTAGAGAACAGAGATCGACGCCAGAACATCAGGATAAAAGACCTACCTGAGGCCCACAGTAATAAGGACCTACCCGAAACAGTACAGAGGATATTTCAACAGATACTGGGGCCTAGTGGGAGGGAGCACATCGAGATAGACAGAGCACACCGCATTACTTACCGGACCATCCAGACAAGACAGAATAAAGAAAGGCCAAGGGATGTAATCTGTAAAATACATAATTATATTTAAAAAGAGAAGATTATGAAGGCAGCACGAGAATTAGCAACAATTAATTTTGAAGGGGCGGAAATATCATTATATCCCGATATTACACGCAGGACACTAATGCAGCGCAGGATGGTACGCCCCCTGCTGGAGGCAATGAGAAAAAAAGAAATATGATATCAATGGGGATACCCTTTCTCATTAATAGCAACAAAAGACGGTAAGACTGCGGTGTTATGCACTAAAGACGACCTGAAAAAGTTCTGTGAAACACTGGAACTACCCCAAATAGATTTTGAGGACTGGAGAGTCGATACCAAGAAGAACATAAAACAACCCCCCATGCAATGGTCCACCGCAACAAAGAGATAAGGAGGGGTCGGGGCAACAGGAGCTACTCATGCCCCCCCCCCCTCTTGACTCTTGACCCCCCCCCCCTTTTTTTTTTTTTTTTTTAAACCTGAAATGTTAACAGGCCCAACAGGAGGCTATGCAAGGACTATACAAGAAATTAATGAGGGTCTTCACTGTTGGGGGTTTATATAATGCGTGAATATTCTGTCTACTCTGTTGTTTCCCCCTGTTCAAGGGATAAGGTAATAAAGGCGTTGGAGGGGGGTGGGGTGGGGTGAGGGGATGGAGGGCGAGCGGGAATAAGAAAGGGAGAAAAGGTGTACTGTAAGAGAAAGAATAAAAGCAATAGGTCCGGGCGGGGAGGGGGGCTCTAGGATAAGGGTGGGTTAATTTTAGCGTTTTCAATACAATTAGGTAGGTCCGGGGGTCGGACTTGTAATCCGCAACATGCGGATGAAAGGGAGGGGGAGGGAAGGGCAAGGGTTGCCTGAGCAGGGGACCCCCTCTACTAGTGGGCTCGGGATGGGAAAGATTGGCCAAGGGGGAAAGGGAATAGGAAGACAGGTTGGGGAACAAACTCCCAGAAAGAAAAGAAAAATACCCAAATGGAAAAGAGATAAATAGGAAAGTGTATTTCAAAGAGAAACTCGAGGATGGATAAAGTGATGAAAATAATGACATATAATGTGAGAGGGCTGAACTCTCCCCAAAAAAGGGACCGCTTGTGGCACGAGGTGAGTCACCAGGAGGTGGATATAATTTTTCTTCAGGAGACCCACTTCGGGCCAGGACCGGTCCCCAAATTACCAGTATACCTATACAACCAGTGGTTCCATGCTATATCCCCAATAGCAAGAGCAAGAGGAGTATCCATAGCTCTCGGGAAAACCTGCCCCATGAGAATAACCGAGGTGCAGGCGGACCCGGAAGAAAGGTTTATATTTATAAAAGGGGCTCTTCTGGGATCAATCTACACGTTGGCATCCATCTATGCACCAAATGTGGGCACGGCAGAATTTTTACTGAAAATATGGAAAAAGCTAGACAGGTTTAAGGAGGGATGTGTGATTCTGGGGGGGGACTATAACATAATTATGGACCCTGACCTAGACACTACATCCCAGAGAACTGGACTATCCTTCAAGATATGGAAACGGGTGAAAGAATATTTAAAACGAGTGCACTGGGTAGATACCTGGAGAGCACTTAATGATGGAAAAAGAGATTATAGTTATTTTTCTAAAACCCACGGGGTATATTCAAGGTTGGATATCTTGATGGTAGACCAGTACTATCTGGATTATGTACAAGAAGTGAAAATAAGAGCTATAACAATCTCGGACCATGCCCCAGTAGTTATGAGGTTTCGATTGTTATCTGGAGGTCAGAAGGAAAGAACCTGGAGATTAAATGAGTCACTATTAGATGACAATCAGATATCAGAAGACATAGAAAATAAACTGGTGGGCTATTTTGAAGAAAATAGATTGGGGGAAACATCAGAACAAGTAAGATGGGACGCCCATAAATCGGTGGTAAGAGGAGTATTAATAGCCCATGGAATTAGGAAAAAGAAAGAAAAAAAAAAAAAAGGAGCTGGAGGAACTGATTGGAAAGATACATAAAATGGAACAGAAATGTAAAAATAGTATGAACCCGGAAGAGGCCAGACAGCTGGAAAAGTATAGACTAGAATATAAATTGCACCTGGATAGGAAAACGCAAAACAAATATAGATATGCAGCGCACAAATTTTATGAAAATGGGAACAAATGCGGCAAGCTGCTAGCCAACCAACTTAAAAAACAACAAGAAATTTCCCATGTACATGGCATCCAATCCAGGGACAAATTAATAACAGACACTAAATCGATAGTAAAAGAATTTGAAAATTTTTATAAAAAACTATACAATATAAAAATGGAAGAGGGAGATGGGGATAAGAAGGAACAAGCGGAAAGAATTAGGGAATACATTAAAGAATCCTCACTGCCGAACTTGGCACAAGAAGAGGTAGAGGGGATGGAAGCGCAGATAACTGAGGAAGAGATAAAAAGCATAATAGAAAGTCTCCCTAATGGTAAGAGCCCAGGCCCTGACGGGTTGACGAGTGCATATTATAAAAAATATAAAAACATACTGGCAACACCGTTAAGTGATTATTTTAATCAAATAACGGATAACCAGAAAATGTCCCCGGAATCCCTGACACCCTTCTTGACAGTAATCCCAAAACAAGGAAAAGACCCGAAACATTGCTCTAATTACAGACCCATCTCTCTTTTAAACACAGACACGAAACTACTAGCAAAAATCCTAGCAAACAGATTGCAAGAAAAAATAACACGGGTGGTGCATCATGATCAGACAGGCTTTATGGTAGGCAGAGAGGCTAAAAATAATACCATAAGAGCTATACACCTGCTACATTGGATGCAGAAGGGACCCAAAAAGAGCCCAAGAGTTATTCTGTCAATGGATGCCGAAAAGGCCTTTGACAGAGTGAACTGGGTCTTTATGCTAGAGGTACTAAGGGAAATGGGACTGGGAGAGCCGATGATGGGATGGGTGACAGCACTATACACCGGGCCAAAAACACGGCTGAAAGTAAACGGGGCACTGTCAGAAGGATTTGAAATTACAAACGGAACAAGACAGGGCTGCCCACTGTCCCCCTTATTATTCTCACTGGTATTAGAACCTTTCTTATGCAAAATAAGGGAGAACAGGAGGATAAAGGGAGTAGAAATAGGCATCAAGGAATACAAGGTCTCAGCATACGCTGATGACCTACTGTTCTTCCTGTCAGACCCACAAGAGTCAGTGAGAGAGGTAATGGGGGAGGTGAGGAGATTTGGAAATCTCTCAAACTTCAAGATAAATGTAGAGAAATCGATAATATTACCTATACATGTGTCAAGAGAATTAAGAATAAAAATACAAAATAATTACCCATTTGAATGGCAAGAAAAATCACTGTTTTATCTGGGAGTACATATTTCAGCAGACGTAAAAACAATGTTCGAACAAAATTTTAGCCCTCTATTAGTAAGGATAGAAGAAGACCTGAAGAAATGGAAAGGAAAGATACTAACCTTATTCGGTAGAATAAACACGATAAAAATGAATATAGTGCCTAGGCTTCTATATGTTCTAAATACACTACCCAATATCCCAAAAATTCTTTAAAAAAATATGGAAAATATTTGCTGCCTTCATATGGGAAAATGGGAGAGCAAGGCTAGCGCATAAGATCCTATGTAGGAACAAGGGAGAAGGAGGGGTAGGCTTACCGCACATGTTCAAATATTACAGAGCAATGACACTAGTCAGAATTCTGAACTGGTGTCATGACCAGGATAATAAAGCATGGGTGCTGCTGGAAAAGAACTTGGCCGGCAGAGACTTAGCAGGGGCACCATGGATACCAACTAAAGACAGGGGACTATCGGAATGGACATCACCGATAACGAAGAACACGTTGTCGGTGTGGGACAGAATGAATAGAACGGGTAGATATGCCCCGAAAATATCACCCTTAGCCCCATTAGGTGGGTACCCATGGTTCCCCCCCAGGCGAGGAAAAGAGCGTTAGGACCCTGGGAAACAGAAGGAAACACGATGAGTTTAAAATACGCCCCGGAAGGGGTTATCCTGTCACAGAGGGACCTAGAATTAAGGTATGAAAGTACGAGATGGGCGGGTTGGAGGTATAATCAAATGAAACCGTTTTACAAGAAAATAGAAAAACAAACTCGATCACAGGATTCCCTAATGGTATTCGAGAAAATGTGTATAGACATATCAAAGCCCAACCATCTATTATCCCAGATGTATAAAATAGTACTCAGTGAGGAAGAAAACACAATACCATACTTTATAAGGGAATGGGAAAGAGAACTAGGGTACAAATTTACGACACTACAAATAAAAAAGGTAATAGAAGCCACCTACTCTCCATCAACAAGTTCAGCCAGACAGGAAATGTCATATAAATTTCTAACCAGATGGCATAGAACCCCTGCCCGATTGGCACAAATATACCCAACCGCAGAGAGCTCCTGTTGGAGAGGATGCGGAGAAAAGGGAACTCACCTCCATATATGGTGGACTTGTCCTGAGATAAAGAAATATTGGAGTGAAATAGCCCCATGGATCAGGAAAATGGAAAAAGAGAAGAGTGAGATGAAACCAGAACATTACCTGTTCCATGGGGCTATGAACACCAAGGCAGCATACAAGGAAAATATGATACAGCATTTATTGAACGCAGCCAAGAAACTAATACCAAGAAATTGGAAACAGA